>CM077105.1:31515517-31620188 GCA_039619505.1 Cimex hemipterus | reverse complement strand
ATCCGTCAAGGAAACCTCGATTTCAACCACCTATTAGACACCCAGCAAGATTACCCAACCAGTATTCTAATTTCCCTCAAAACACAAAACCTAACACACAAAACTCACAAAACAACATGTTTGCCCCGCGAATTCAAGCCGCGAACGGACGCGACATCAAACCAACACCCATGTCGATACAAAGCAGACAATCGTTCAGAGAACCCAATAATTTTTTCACACAGCAAAATCCCAAATTCGGTCAACACCGACCAGATTACACAACAGAACAAATTATAAAAATACCCATAAACAATGTAAAATCCGGTCAAGCGATCGTTCCCCATATAAACTATAATAATTGCGAGATAAAAGAATGCCTATTAAAAGTAGAGGATCATGAAGCGTTTTGCGTAGTTACAAATTTTAGTGATGTAAGTTCGGAATTTAAATTAGAAACTCCTATCCAATCGGAAAACTCGAATTTTAACGAAGTTATCCCATTAGAAAATTCGTACACAAAAAATCATCAAGTCAAATCAAATAAAGTAGACCTAACTAAAATTAGAACAGATCACATGAATTCAGAAGAAACATTAGCGATTAAAAAATTGACAAAGGAATTTAATGATATATTGTATCAGGAAAACACACACCTATCTTTCACAAACAAAATCAAACACGTAATTAGGACCAAAGATAAAACACCAATTTATACTAAAACATATAGATATCCAGAAATACACAGACAAGAAATTCAAGAACAAGTAGGAAAATTATTGGAACAAAAAATTATTCAGCCGTCACGTTCCCCTTGGAATGCACCTGCGTGGGTCGTTCCAAAGAAAGTAGATAACTCTGGAAAACAAAAATGGCGGATGGTAGTAGACTACCGCGAATTAAATTCGAAAATCAAAGAAAAAAACTATAGCAACGTTAAACCAAGAAAGAGAAGAATTACCTGATATCCCCGAAGAGGTATGTACGAGAAATAAACAAAAACAAAGTAAAACAAAAAACAAACATCACAACAAACCCCGGTATACTACCCATAAAACTAGGAAAAGCGAAAATCCAACAAACACGCCACACGCTCATTCATTACTACAATGTTACGGAATTAGACACCCAATTCAATGAGTTGAACGTTAACTATTTGAAAATCTTTGAGCTGACAAAAAACGATACCGATATAAAAAAGAAATTAAATAATTATTTTAAAATTATCAATTATGAAGGCAGTGTAATAAGCGACAAATTAAATGCTTTAATTGTACATAGAAAATTGAGAGTAAAAAGAGGAATAATAAACGGTATAGGATCCATTGTAAAATTCATAACAGGTAACTTAGACGCCTATGATGGTGAAAAATATGAAAAAATGTTAGTAGATGTAAAAAATTGTGTAAATAACATTAATTATCAATTAAATAACCAATACTCTGTAAACAATATGTTAATTAAAAATTATAAAGACTTGATTAAGGAAATAAATATTAATAATGTAGAATTAAAAAATAAATTTGTAGATCTTAATAATATCATTAAGAATAATAATAAGGAGATTTATGTATTAGAATTAGAAAATATGCTTAACCAACTTGTTCTATTATTTGAATTAATCTCTGATATGCTAAGGGAAATAGAAAATTCTATTGTATTCTGTAATCTAGGGAGACTACATCCCAGTATAATAAAACCTAGAGATATGTTTAATGAATTAAATAAATTATTAAAACATTACCCCAGTGGATTTCCGTTCGAACTAAAACTAGAGAATATCTTAAAAATTGAATCAATGGTACAAACTAAATGTAAATATCATAAAAATGAAGTTGTGTACTATCTGTCACTACCTATAACACAACAAACAGATTATGACCTGTATTGTCTCCTTTCTATTCCATCCTATCATAAAAACAAATTTATAACTGTGCTGGCAGAATACAAATACTTTTTAAAGTCTAAGGACAATTTGTTCATTCAACCACTGAGAACACTGTGCCCTGAAATCAACGGACTCTTCATTTGCTCCACCGAGGAGGAGGTCCATCAAGAAACACCTTGCGGCAAAAACATATTGCTTCAAGAAAACATGGAACACTGCCAGATTGCCGACATCAAAATAGCCAACAATTTACTGCAACGAATTCCAGAAATCAACCAATACCTAGCAATTTTTGCGGAACCGGACACGGTCACAGTAGAAACCGCAGCTGGCCGAGAAATGCATAAATTGAAAGGTTTGTTCCTTATAAATGCGGTAGACGATGCTCTATTCTACAGGAACAAGAAGATTAGTTTACAGACCAGAACCTCTGGACAACCGCACTGGCTGAGTGGCTTATCGTTCCCAATGGAAAAAATGCAGAACCTGAACATCACCGTTCATCTACAAAAGTTGGGAATGGACATGCCAACGTTCACCCACAACATTCAAGAAACACCAGTGGTGCACATCAACCCCAGCCTTTGGACTATCATCCTGTACATAATCCTACCCGTCATAATAATTATCATAACCATCATTTTGTATAGACATAAGAAAAGCATGTTAGCCTTAAGTAACCACAGGTGTGGTTCATTACAAATGTAAAAAGATACCTTAACATACAATAAGTTAGTTCAAATTTATAATTGTAATTTTTCCTTTTTACGAGCTTCCAGGGAAGCTCTCTCTAAGGGGGGAGGAGTTATATACGAGTATAAACATTGTGCGAAATAAATAATGTGATGACAATGCTAGGATGCAGGTGTTGCTCCTAGAATTGTCATCAGCACTCTCTCCCACTCTAGAAATGTTATAACAATTTTAATTTTAATAAACGTTAGTCTTAAGCCAGATTTTCCCGAACGCATATCGAAGAGATTTGTCTTAGATTCATAAAGTTCTGAATGTATATCAGATTATTTGTAATTTCTTTGAATAAAAGTTTTTAAAAACTCATTCAACCAAAGAAGTTATTTAACTTATATATACATATACACATTAACATGTAATGGTATACTGCGAAATGGAAACAATGGAATTACGCCTGCCTTCAAATTCGGCGGTGTAGAAACCCTACCAAACAGAATTCATCCACGTTGCTCAACCACATTTAAAATGTTTTTTTAGAAACGCGTCTGTATGTAACAACGTTGTAAAATATTCACTGAACGGAAACATCCATTCTCTGATTAAGCCGCATGATTGTACACACTGACGTTTGAATAATAAAGCAAGGAGGGGAACTAATATTATTCTACCTTCCCTGGAAAATAGCTCTTTGCATTATTTAAATATAAATAAAATTCTTGCATTAAATGAGAAAAAATTTGTTATCACAAACATGTCGGAAATGTTAGAATTTATATGGCAATGAAGAATATTTATATTATTCTGCGATAAGTTGATAAATAAATCAAAATCTGTACAACTATTTTTTCGGGTTTGCCAAGTCCACGGCCAAAAAATTACAGTTTGTTAACGTTCGCGCGGACCTAAGTTCAAACCACATTTACTAACAAGCGTGGAAATGAGGTTCAAGAAAAATTTTGCCTTGATGATAATTCCAAACATATACGTACCATCATCAATCAATGAATACACAATAAATGGGAAAAAATGATGTAACAATGGAACACCAAAATTAGTAGACGAGAAATCTATCCATTGCAACATCGAAAACAATATTAATATTACTAAACAGTTGTATGTATTACACTTCAATGACTTTTTAAAACCTTGAGGAGATACAGGGATTTAAAAAATCAAACCTGGAAACACCTAATTTACTAGAGCAATATCCTAGCCAGAGAATGAGTAAAATTCAGCCCGAAATTATTGCATGGATAGTGTCGGACTCAATCTGAAAAATTACAATCTGCAACGAAGTGTTCAAGCTCACGTTTGTTTGAGACAAAAATCTGAAAAGATTTTTAAATGAGGTTAGCCCAAAACTCGTAATATTTGGGAAATAGTGGTATCGATAAAGAAGATCATCAATCAACGAAGATTCATTATTTAGGAAAAACATGCAAGACCATTCTTACTAACTGCCAAAACCCTATTAAAAATTACAAATAGCATGTAATCATAAATCTCTCTTGGCTTTATCAAAGGACGAGAAGAACATATGTCCATTGGTTTGAAAGAACAAACCTTGAGTCACCTGATTTACTACAGCAATATATTTGACAGAGTGAGGGCGAGTTAATCCAAGAAATCCTATTGCTTGAAGATTTGGTCTAAGGATTAACTTATCAGGAAGCACAAATAATTAATTTTCAAAGAATTAAATATTTGTCCCTTAAAACACAATTAGTTGCATACAATATGATTGGGAAAAGTCTTATAAAACTTGACGGAAAAACGACTGTGAATACTTGTAATCATACTGTTTTGTTTTGACATACTTCATTAAACACTGCATGTTATTAATAAATATTATTTGATATATGACTTTCAAATGTACTACCAAATTGTAATAACGTTTTAAGGATACATAATATTAAACATACATCTTCTATCTGCCTTCAGTAGGTTTGGCCAATTGTAAAAATCAGTAATTCCGCATGTTTACATTCGAGGGAAATATTTATAGTTCATTTAACCCGAATTCAGATCGACCATGGAAAAATTCACATCTTGGAAGCTAAAATAGATTATATTAATTCGAGGAGCATGAGGTGGCTGAAATTCCATGCCATGCCCGAGAGAACGTCTAAGAATCTGTTTCCGCGCTGATGCTTTAACTCTTGTTTGATTCTTCTGATTTCCCCAGTGGAAATCCGGGGGTGAGAATGGCGGATCCGCGACGTCCTCATATTTCCCCGAAAGACGGGAGGAAATCTTAGAAATTGCGACAGATTTTCTACCTAATCGAGTTTTGCATAAACTGAAATCCTCTTGTAAATTGTTTATCTTGGTTAATCGGAATGAATTGGCTAAACTCATTCCGATAAAAGAATTTGGATCATTTTGTGTTAATGACCTTAAATGAACATATGCAGGGTGTTAAAGGTTACATGTCAGTACTGTCATACTAGATTTACTAAATAAAACGTTATTTGAAAAACGTGAAACATTATTTCTTTTACAAATGTGTAGAATGTTGTACGGTATATCGCTCAATTACGAAATGTTATTTGTTGCCGAATAACAATAGGGTGAAATATTAAACAAGGAATAAGTAGAACTGATTGCAGAAAATAAACCAAATAAAAGTCCTTACTGTCCAGTTTCAGTTAACTTAAAATGGCACAATATGGTATTAACAAATATTGCTTGTGAATTACAATGATATAAATTTCTTATTAAATTTAAGTTTTATTTTAATTATCTGTAACGTTCAACATTTAACAATGTCGAAAAATACATTTTGGTATTTATAGGAAAACCATTGTTATAAATGGAAAACGAAAATGTGATTTAAACCCCGTTAAAATGATCAAACCATATCAAACCAATCCACCATCCAACTTCTCCAATCCTATGTGTTTGTCTTGCTTTAATCGAAATCCTTGAAAAACACGACTCACTCATGTCTCTCTAAGTCAATGATTATTGCAAAACTGGGAACATTGAAACCTTCAGTATTAAAAAACACAAAAAAACCAATAGCAGAAACTTTTAATAATATACTTCACCAAAAATCGAATTCAATTCACAATGATTTAGTCCACTGCGGTGTATAGATATCAGCCACGTTTTGGTGTAAAAGTTCAACTAACCTTTTTTCACATGGCTTTTATTACTAGATTAAATATTAGTACGAAATGAGAGACCGTCACTGCCGCATCCCTGGACGTATTGCTTCTTTTGTTAGATTCAATTGAAACGGATGTTTTGTAGGGCAGCATTCGGAAGCCTTTATTATTCACAATATGCACAATCGACTTGCCTATTCTCTTTAATAGTTGTTGCTCTTTTGCTGACGACAAATCCATATTTTCGTTTAATCCCCATTCTCTCCCCCTCCCTTAAGTTAGCCAAATCCTTTACTACTATCTTAGTTTTTACGTTTTTACCTAAAAAATCAAAATTAACAAAATTAAACTCACGTATATCACCGTTAGACCCAAACTTATCCTACAGCGTAATTTAATGAAAAACCAATCCTACAACTTTGACTTTGGTACTATACTTCGACAAAAGACTGCGGCAAAATCCCTATATACAACATTAATGTAAATTAAATTATTTTCTCTCTATTTCTTGTAATGTTGTTTCACCTTAGTAAGTATTAGCTCGCGACATAATAAATTAATTATTATATATAATACATATTAATAATAAATAAATTAAATCATTGACTAATCACCATTTCAAAGTGATTTAAGGCCGTGATGTGGTTTCGGATAAATTCCAGCAAGAAACTGCTTTTACTGCAAGACAAAAACCATCGTTAGATTTTCTGAACTTCATTAATTTCAATATCCGTCTGTAATTCATCACAAAGGATTAGCGTTCCATTAAGTGAATTGAATGCGTGTTTTTTGCCATAGTTTTACTATAAGTGCAGTATCATGTTGCCAAAGTAGATAAACTTTGCCACAATTTTAGAATTTGTGGTGCTTCGGAAATTCTGTAGAACAGTTTCATAATGTCGATATACTATGCTTGATTCAATGGTACATTTTGCGAGCTTTGTAACAACGCAGTTTAACCAGCTTTCACCACCATAGGCAACATTTCTAGTTTGCGTTTACAATAAAGTTTTTTTAACTTTAACTTTTTTAACTACACACTTCAAAATTTTATTGATGTTCGTACTGCTGTCTTACATAATGTTTATAGGTTCTTTTACTTTATTTGTTTGTGATTGACAGTTTTCCGTGTTTATTCTATGAACTATACCAATATAAATATTTTCTCTTCATACAAAAACATTAATCTATTAGTTTTGTCTAAAATATACCATAAAATGTATGTAAAAATGTATTATCAATGCAATAAAGCGATTTAGCGTAAAACTTCGTTTAGAAATCTTTCATTCTATGAGATATTAATTTATTAACCATTTTGAAAATAAAAAATTTATAATATCCTAAAATTATATTTTGGAGTGTACCAGGTAGTATTTAGTCAAAGGGATTAAGCATTTGCCGATAGGCTAAGAACTTGGCCACAAGGATGAAAATATAATAAAAAATTTATCAGTGGTATATCTTTTGTTAACAGTTTCCCGTAGTTTCTTCAATACCTAGCGCGAACTGTGCCTAACAGTTATACATTTGTATGATGTATTTGTTTCTTGTTTTTCTACACGCTAAAATAATATCAGTCTAGATCATAAGAATGATTTTGACACTTGGGCTGTAAATTTTAAAATTTCTAATTGTTATCGCCATATTATGGTTGAAAAATTCAATATAAAATAAATTAGAGGTATATTAAAGGTAACTAATGTAATTAAATTGTTCTCTTGGTTATTATGCGGGATGAAGGCAAAGAAAGATATTTTTAATTTTAAATCTTCGCCATGCTTTCTTGAACTTTATTATACTTTCTTCAGTTGGTAGCTAATACATTTTTAACAAAATTAGAAAGTGGAGAACCAAGATCAAAACTATACAATTTCCCCATTACATACCATAGTCAGAAACACGATATCTGAGAGACCGAATCAGACCACATGCTTACGACTGCAGACATTCTAGTATACCAGGTACATTGTCAAAACATAGCTAGAGGAAAAAACACGTATTTCACTTTGAAGATGCTGCAAAATAACCCCACCTGGGCCGAAGTTGAACTTTGCACATTCTGTGATATGTATAGTTTTGTCATTTCATAGTTGAAAAGGTGAAGAAGAAATTGAAAAAGTTTTTGACGTTAACGTGAAAAACAAATGAACTTAAATTTATATGCTTTGGCCAAAAATCAGTGAGTACAAAAATGTGTCTTGTTCTTATACATATAAGGTATAAATTTGATGTTGTGGATGTAACATGTATATATATTTCATGTTAAATTGGCCAAGATTAAAGTGTATAGTATATCCTATTGAAGAACACTGAAGAAGGTATGGTAACGTCCCGAAAGGTAGGCGAAGTTTTAAAATTAGAAATATCTTTCTTGGCTAATTCCCTTGTAACCATCAGGACAACATTATTTGCATAAGTTGGTCGACAAATGTGTATAACATAATTACCTTGATTTTATTAATCAGTTTCAAAATTTTATATCATTTTATAATGACTGAAAGTAAAATAAAAATTATTTTGTTAGTTGAACAATTAATAGCTTTGAGGTGAATACATTTTCTTAAAACTCTGTTGACATCTTTACATGCAGCTGTTCGAAAGGTTCTGCATTGATTTTAGATACTTTACTTTTACTTACTTTATACTAAAACTCTTAATTTCATGAACTTAAACCATACTATGAATGCAACATAATGTCAAATTATTGTTGACAATCGCAGTCAAACTAGTTAAATAGCCCTGAGGTGGTTATAAGAAATTAAAGAAAGAAGGAGGGTCCACGTGGAACGTTCGGGGAAATAATTTTTGTTTGTGGGAAGAGAAAGGGGCGTAGCTCCAAAGAAGAGAAGAATGAAGACAAAGTAGGGAAGATCGGGGAACGGGAAAGTGGAGGCGGAGGAGAGACAAATGGGCCTTTGGTAATGGCTAAAAATGAGGGAGTCCGGCTCTGAATACGAAATAAGAAGGGATCAGGGTCTTGCATGTTATCGGCATCACTTCGGGACGTTTTCTCTCAGCTGACAACGGTTTCGTTACGAAAAAACTGTCCACGAATTTTCTGTACAGGCAAATGCATTACGACTCACCAATGTCTCCCAAATTCAATGATGGTTTCAAAATTGGAAACACTGAAATATTCAGTATTAAACGTCACGAAATACTTTTACCTGTTAAATAACGATTTTTTATAAGATTTATTAAAGAAAACTTTATAAAAGAAACCTGTCCACATAGCCACTGTGAAGACGGCAAAACGCGGCTGACAGAACAACCCAGAGAGAAAAGGCAGATAAAAATTAAAATTATGTTAGCCATCAATTGATTAACATTGGATACATTTTTGTGAATTATTTTCTCACTGGTTAGCACTATCCGCAGTGAATATACGAATGTAGCTCATAAACTTTTCTTGTCAGTTTTAATATTTAGTATTCAATAAAATTAGGAATATAGTAAAATTTTAAAGACTTACACTCCGCAAAACATTTTGGGTGAAAGAATGAATCTTTCCAAGGAAAATCATTTAATACTACATTACCAAGATTTAAAATAAATGTTTTATTGAGAAAAGAAAAAAGAGAAGAAGAATGGAGTTTTGTGCAATTACTCTAAATGGTGGATATCGGTTGGGTAATGATGTCAGCATAATCTGATGAGGAACTTAAGAGGAGTAGCTCAATAAATGGCACGGTGATAATGACGAAGAGACAGTCTCTAATGTTCAGAGACGCCCTTTCCGCAATCGATGTCGACACTTAGAACGAGATTAACCAATTCAAACAACTTTGATCGTAATAGATTTCATTGAACCAACCCCCGGAAACTTAGTTTAATAAGATTTCGAAACCCCGCTCGGCTTGTGTCCTGTCGCCGGCTTTTGTCAGAATAATGGAAAAACGCTATTTACACCACCGCCGAAACTTATCTTCAGGTCTTCGCAGTAGTGACAAGTGTCGAGTGGTTTGGAATAAATCCGTTTTTTTAATTGAAGAAAACAATAATATTAGCTTATTTGGAGATCGTGAGGTGCAATGTGGTGTGATGAAGGTTTTAAAAAAACATTTTATTTATCATGTAACGTTTCGATTTTTATTGAAATCATCTTTAGGTCCTGGAATTCATAAACATTGTTTTAATTTTACAAATATAGGTAAGATGTAAAAAAAATTAATGTATTCAATACTAGAACATTTTATATTAAAAAAATGAATTTCGACAACGCTAGACAATATTAGGTAAAAAAATAAACGTATACAATGCAAGAAAATTTAAGATTTAAAAAAGAATAAAATTTTACAATACAAAAAATTTTACATTACGAAAATGACTTTATACAATAGTAAAAAGTTTTAGATTCAATTAAAATATTTTTAGTCAATCGAAGTGTTTGTTTTTCGTGTAGATATGTCTTTCTTGTGTGTCGTGTTGATACCAGTGAGTTATTGATAGTTTTGTAGAAATACGTTGGATTTTGAAGAAGTGGCAAGGAAGTTTGGATAGAAAGACATTTTATATGAGAAGTCGGCTACTTTGAAGCAAAACGAGAGGACAGTTGGAAAAACGTGGATTTCTAAATTTAAATAATATTTTTAAATCCCAGGCCCTAACATGATCTCCATAAAGATGGAAACGTTGGCACGATGAAAAAAATCTTTTTTTAAAGCTTAAGTCACACCTCACCCTCACGCTCTGCAAATCATCATTACCTAACGGTCACGAAACACCAGACAATAGTAATAGCAAAAGCCGAGGCACTAGCAGAAGCCAATAGACGAATGTGATCCTATCCTAAAGCGATAATAACCTTAGAAGTGAAATGTTGTAAATACAACTAAAAATTGAATAATTTTTTTCACCGTAGAAGGCAGAATATTCCGCAATTTTCCCATTATTATGACAGCCCATTTTTACGCCTTGGTATAGTACTCAAGCTAGTGTTGACCCTACTAGCGTACCGTACATACGCGTTATTACTGCTTCAGTTTTTCGTTTGACTGACGCCTTATGTTTATTTTTGTTCTTGCGCCCATGCTTCTGCATTTCAAGATCTACTGCTTGTTCGAGCTGAGCATTCGAAACACTGTTATCCCAAGGATTGAATCAAGTTAGGTAGCCACTACCATCTCCCGCATAGTGTATATCAGCATCAAAAGGAAAGATATATATGGTCCCTCTACCTTTAAACAATATGTATCAACGATATATATATATATATATATATATATATATATATATATATATATATCATAAATGATAAATTACTGTCTATTGAACTAGCATACACACAATGTTGAACTATATTTTTGTTTTTAAAAGAATAATTGATAAAAATTATTTTACAAATCGGGAAATGACCAATGTTAAATTTTGATACAATTTCTTAAAAATTGATTTCTTCATAATCTCCAATGGTGTTTTTCCAAATCCATTTACATTTGCCAATCTCCGCCTCCTCCAGCCAAGAATTCGAAGCGAAGTTTTGCATGTCCAATGTTTCAGGCAGAAAATAGAATAACAAAGTACATAGTAGTAATCTCTACCTTTAAATAGATATGTAGGCACATATCAAAAGAATGTAAAATGTAAAGTAAAATAAATAAAATAATTAATTTATCAAGGAATACTAAATTATGATAGAATTTCGGTCTCCGTCCAAATTATTCATCATTTACTTTGTGACTAAATCTGAGATGTTTTGTTTAATTCGCACCCCGTTACGTGTTTGCTTCTGATGGTAAGGACGAAGGGTTATTTAGTTATAAACATTTGACGGGTAATCATCATTTTTATGTTGTGACTTCACCATTCATTTTTTATAATTTGTTGTTGGATTTGGCAATTTTATGTGTCATGAGACGCCGGACGTATATTTTACTTTGCGCAAGCTAGTCGATAATCTCTGGGCAGACGTTGGAGTTAGTTAAGCATCTTGCATTGTTCTTTTGATTACTCATCCGCATGCTTGCAATACGACATTTAGCTCTTGAAAAAAATGTTTTCAACTATTGAACTAGACGTGGTGGGGTCGTGGACCAGGAATTTTATAGGAAAATATTTTTGGTGATACTAGATTGAAAAGTAATAAATTGTTAGATTTATCTGTGTGCTCGCGTGGTGATAAACCTGTTTGATGGTTTGGTACCAATCCTTCAGTTCTTCCTATCCACACTGCGTTTTTCTGTCGGACGCTATTTGTCATTTCGTCGTAAGAAATGCCCTAAAACGCGCCTGAAAAACTAGATCAAACTTAGATAACAAAGATTATTTTATTAGAAAAAAGGATACTGAACCATCACGACTGTTCTGATTTGCAGGATGTATATGTCTTTGTTTTTAAAAAAAGTAAAAATAGATTTTTCCTGTAGCTTGCCTGTGCCTGCTGTGAGCTAAATTTTTTTTTTACTTTTAAGGGCCCAAGGGGATCGAAGTCACGACGCTCATGTGGCTAGAGCAGCGGCGTATTTAGCTCCATGGTCGTGAAACTATTCATCACAACCAAAACCTTAGATAAAAAGGATAATTACTTGAAATTATTTTTTCATATTTTTTATTTATTTTTATTATTCCCTGTTCGTCTGGACAGTGCGGAGAATGGGTTTGCCCCCGATTGGCGATCCCAGGCGCGCTCGGTGGATCCAGTTGTAAGCAGCCAGCTTTAGTTGGCCCGTGATTTTGATCTCAGTCTTGGGTCTCATAAGTTGGCGATTCAATTCCAAGTTCCCAAACTTTGAATTGTCCTCGCAACAAATTTAAAAATTTATAGTAATTGTGGATTCGCTCACCCATTTGAACGTCACCAAGTTTGTGAGTTAATATAATATATACACCATCTCTCCATAGTTGTTTCAATTGAGTAATCGGGCTTGATTCACATTAATTTCATTTTGTTCAGTAGGGTTTTGAGCAAAAAATGAGATTATAAACTTTTGCCTTAAGGGATTTGGTAAGTTAAATATTTCCATTTTATGGTAATACGTTTTTAAAACTTTCTATCGAGTCTAACTGCGATAACGAGAAAATTAAATGAAAATCAAGATCCTCGGATGTTTTCCTTTTTACTTCTTCTGACGCGAATAGAAACGTGATTGAAATGAGAAAGAAGGGTACTCTGAGTGCTAATACGGTTAGATTTTTTCTTTCCGTCCGGGCTGGGTCGTCGTCTAATCAAGAGCCATTCATTATCGTCTGGAATTTATTTTTGAGGAAAAATTGTCATGGTAATATAAGTGGAGGTATGGGGCAGAGTTCGATAAAAGCGGATACGAGAGGCCCTAATGGCCGACCGGCTAATGCAATTTGGTGCCATGGGAATTTGTAACAATTTAACCGGCTCTAACTTGATGGTCCTACTGGTTTTGTAAATCACACACAAACACATACGCCTACGCACACGTACACATTCTCCGAATATACGGAGGCAACACACTCGGAATACGATTTGGCCTAAACTTTCTGCCCATCTGCTTCTAAATACTCTAAATACCTGCTCCCAGGCCGAGCCATTTCCTTACCCCGGCCTCTCTCACCATCAACCCTCAAATCCTTCATCTCGGCCAGATTACAGGTTCCATTCTAACAAACCGAAGAGACTGTTCATTTTACAGATGTTTAGCTTAAGTCTTCAATTCGTATCATACGGTACGTTCTAATCGACCTTTAGAATCGCATCACTTATTTCTTATATATTATTTAATTAATTCCTCACACAACAAAAACAAACAAAACACTATATATAATATTGTTTTGTGCTTAAGGATGATTTGAATTTATCTTACTATATATTGTATTTATTTTACGAACTATTTAATTTAATTTTTATTTCTTATGATCGTTTAACTAAAAAAACATTTCTGTGCTATCATCTTAGAATTAACTAGACTAACTCAAACCAAATTTTAAATAGTAACCCTATTAATTTTTGTAGAAACACGGTTAATCCTGCTCAGCATAGAGTTGTTGTTTTGGTTTGATTCAGCCATACATTTGTAGAAAATATCAATTATCATTGATAGGACCTGAACCCTTCTGTGGCATAGGAATCCACACTATCAACGAACATCTCAGAAAGAAGGACAAAAAGAAAATAAGGGAACATTGGAATTCGCTTATTGGACACAGGCAATCCAAGAATCTTCTAACCAATTTCGGGAAGAAGGAAATCACAGAATGTGTCAAAAGAAGCAGGAATAAACTGCGAATCCTAACAGGATTCCTAACTTGACACTGTAGACTAAATGGACATCTAAAGAAAATGGAATAATCCAGGATGGCACATGCAGATTCTGCAAAGAAGCAGAGGAAACACCAACACATCTGCTAACAAACTGCGGAGCGACATTAGCCCGTAGGAGGAAGTGTTTTGGGATGTACAATGTGACCATAGAAGAGCTTCAACCAATAAAACCGGGCCTATTAATCAAATTCCTTGATGAAATGGGACTCACCGATGTGCTTTAGGCAGAGAACGAGGGATACAATAGCTCTTAAAGGGCGCAGTATACACACCCTGACATATCATCATCATAATCACCATCATCATACCTGATTATTTCGAAAATTTAAATTTCCTCCCATTCGCGATATCAGTAGTTGTAAGCATAAATTTAATTATGTTTTACATATTCCTAAGTATTTTTTCTGTACAACGGTGGCATAATGTCACAACCCTTTTCTCAAAATCCTTAATAGCATCCGTTTTGAGCTATGAAACTAGATTTTCTTAGGAACATTTAAAAATAATGATTATTGTTAAACTTGATTAAAGTTGTACGAGTGCAATGTCGAATTGTTATCCTTTTTCCAAAATCTGGTTAAAAAATTCTATTCAAGCGTGTTGTTAACTAATTAATATTATGTTATTAATACAGGTCTTATATTTTTTACATTTATTAATTACCGTCTTTACCATAAAACCTGGCAAACTGAGCAACACCACTTTGCAAAACAAAAAGCTGAGCCTATCTACTTTTGTTGCATTCGGTTTTGAAATATTGGAAAAAATATCGGCGGATTGTGATTTAACTTCACATTAATTTTGAAATACAGTCACAAAATGTAGTTCGTCGGTGACTATTCTGTAGAACACCCTTTCCTATCAGCTTTCTGAAAACGAATGGTGAAGAAATTGGATGAACAACTTTATAAAATTGAATATGAAATACTCTCATAAAAGTAAATTATTATTATAGTCAAAATGCATCAAACATTCGCAAACCGTAACTATGAGTAGTATCATTTTACATCACAATAAGTTTGTATCTTTTCATCAAGAATAATTTGCTTTTCTCTTGAAAAAAAAAGATTTTGTAGTTCCATATCAAAATTCCGATGTATCTGGATATTGATTTTGAAGAGAGCCGTCATTTGTCAAATTTTTGAGCTCATCTTGCAAAAGTCTTAACATGAACTATTCTCTAGTGCAGAACCTAGGATCATACTCCGGCAGCTTCACATCACACATTCAGCAACTTGACATGTGTGCCCTTCATACTGAATCTCTTTTCACTACTAAACTACCCAATATCACAAAAAAATACGAAACTTCAAATAAATGAACACTAAGTAAAATACAAAGGCAGATTGTAAACAAGTTATTGGTAGGTGCTTTTAATTTATAAAAAGTATACAACAAAAAGAGATGTGACCAGGTAGCTTTTACAATATTTCTATATAAAAATATTTTTAAAAGGAAAATATTTATATAATTTTACTACGGCTTTAACTGAATATTTATATGTTAGTATTTTAATCATAACTGGTACAAATTATGTTAAAAACATTATTAAAGAAAAGAGGGCCGCAAGACGGAATACCTGTAGAGATAGTATGAAAGAAATTAAGCCAGCTGTACATAAATGGCCAACTGAAGAACTTGAGAGAAAAGAACTTGTAATTCTCTCTAGATTGCGAATAGGTCATATCAGGTTAATTCATAATAGATTTTAAATAGGCAACAACCTTCCAACTTGTCCTTGATGTACGCGAAGTGGAGAACACATCATTTTGACAGTAAAACATATTGTGGGCGACCGCCCCATTTTACAACCCTTTAGGCAAAGCCTCAACCTTTCAAAAGATTTACAGAAGATACTGGGACCCCAGTGTTTATTTCGAAGAGCGCTTTTCAGTTTTCTCAAATTTATTGGAATTTACAATGAAATTTAGGCCTTTTCCCAAATTATTTTACCATTGAAGCCTGCTAATGTCTGTATAAGAGTGTGCGTGCATGATTTCTTTTTTCAGAAGGTTTTGAGGCTGCCGGAGCGGAAAAGTAAAATGGAAGACAATAAAAATTGCGGGGTAATGCACTACAATGCCCAATATCGCAATTTAAATAAGAAAAATAAATCCTTCAAAAATAAAATTGTATTGTATTTTGTTTCTTATTATTGTTATGTAGAATTATACTTGAATGGAAGAATGAAAGGATAAAGATGAGCCTATAATCACGGTGAGACTGTTGCTAGTCGGACTCCATTATTATTATTATTATTAGCCATACAAGCCTATGTGGAAAATTTAAATTATGACAAAACTTTTAATTAACAAAAAAGAAACAGAATTAAATTTTATAATTTTATTAAATTTAATGTAACTTGGGCTTCCGAATTAAGAATTTGAAAAAGAAAATCAAAGCATGGATGGCAATAGGATAAATTAAATTACGAGTGAATGTTTGGAGTCAGAGCTTTATAGCACTCAGAAGAGCTAACCTAAAATGGAATATTTGGATGTTATGGCGTGAAATGACCTTAGCCGTTAAAACCCCTTAAAAATTACTACTAATAATAATAACTGGTAATAATTGACTATATTTTTGACATGAATATTTCCCTGTCTTGAAAAATGCCGCCGGGTATCTATATATTATGTTTTAAAGTTTTTCATCTGCGGAACCCCTGGGCGTAATTCACCCTCCAAGCCAAGCCACTGAATATGTGAAGCTTAAAATGTCACGTACGTGCGACATAAGAAGCATCTTACATTAAACATTTCCTTTTTTCTCACTTTTTCCCTCTTTTTGTCTCTCTTTTTTTTTAAGAAACGTCCTTTGCATATTGTCCTCACCGCTTCCAGAAATGTGTGAATGAAAAATGTAATAGCTCGGAACCGCAAATTTATGCTAACTGCTCCACAGCATTCACGCTCCGACGCAAAACAGACAGGGATGTTATTCGGCCACGAGCGGGTCATGTTTACCATCTTCTTATGTAAATTTAATGTTGGCAACTATGATATTTTACTACCATTGGAAAACAGTTCTAACTGATTGAAAGTAAAGGCTTTTTCATAGTTTACAGATTCTTTTAACTTTGATTCTAATCTATTGATAACGATCATTAAAAAGACAGTTTTTTCGAACTATGTATACATACACTCTACCAAATTTAATTCAAATATTTTCAAATAAAATAGAATTTCTCAAAAATTAACATTAAAACTTTTATTTCTGGCAGTAAAAACAGTTTTTCTTAATCAAACTGGTCAGCTTACAAGAGTTTCGAATAATTGTTTGTCTTTTATGTATACCATGTGTTAAAAAACCACCTTCTTAACTAACAATAAGGCATCGAAGCGTCGGTTTAACATTGCCATTGAAATTAATGTTTCATTATTGTTGAACACTTTAAGGCAAATACTTTTGGTGTACCAAAAACAGCCAACAACCATTCGTTGCATTTGTCAAAATTTAGTGTGAGAAATGTATAAACAATGGCAATCTTAGTTCCTTTTTTGAATATTTGGAAGATCTGGAAAAGAAAAATTAATAAGAATTTAGAGTTTAATATTTAAACCAAATGGACATAATTTTTTAGAAAAGAAATTAGTTATCGAAAAGCAAAACAATCAGTAAACATGGTGTTCCACAAAGAAGTAGAAAAAATAATTTTTTCGCGCAAAACAAACAAAAACCTACTGGCTACCATCTTTAACATTTTATTGTAAGAGTGAATTTGGTAAAAATTTAGTCTTATTTCAACTTGGTTTGAAGATTGTAAAATAATATTAAATTTATCCTAGAAAAGGCTGTATTGTCTTATACTGAGATGTGATCTCACTTTTGTCCGAATTTGTCGAACTGAATTTTCACCTTCTACACGAATAAGGGCAGGTGTTCCTCTGGGAAGGAGGATACTCCCCATACTTGGCCTACTTCTATTCTCAATATACAATGCAGATATTTCTGCACATGTTAACTTTTTTACACACACATTCGTTACAGCAATTCTTATACGTAATTTGGATTCGTCAATTAATACTCAACACTTATAAACACTTAAATGAATTAAAAGTATGGTTCGCAAAGTGGAGAATAAAGTTCAGCCTAATGAAAAGCGTACCGATAAATTTTATCTTACGTAAAAATGTCTATCCTACAGTGAGCGTAAAGGGAACCCCATTGCCTACCACTGATATTTTGCATAATCTTGGACTTTTCGTGGATAAACGACTGACTAGGAATACCCTCACAAGACTGAAAAGACAACAGACAAACCGACATTTTAATTGATAAAAAGACTTCTTGACCCACGGTCAAAATTATATATTGAAAAGAAACTTTTAAATTATAAGACAGTGTTTAGACACCTGTGGGCATACGGTTGTGAAGTGTGGGGCTCAACCTAGGACTCCAACTCCCAAATTCACCAATCAACCCAATCTAAAATTCTTTGTCGAATATCCTTTTTACGTTTCAAATTATTTTATTCATAACGCTCTACACATCCCGTTTGTACATGAACACATTAAAATCCGCCATAAAAATCCATCAATCACTGAACATACATAGTAATCCATTTGTGCGACATTTATCACTTCCAACATTATCTCAAATTTTCCAAGACAATTAAAGCGAACATGGCCCCGAGACTCTCATTGAGTCAAGACTGAACAAGATTAGTGTGAAAGAGTGTTACGTCTGGGTAATTTCTTCTACAAGAGCCGCAATAATATTTTCAAAATATTCGAAAATATTACATTTAATTAAGAGTTTTAGTTGAGATAAAAATGCCAGTGGCACGAGCGGAATTCGAACACACGATCTTCAGCTTGCTACGCCGCTGTTCTACCACCTAAGCTATCGTGACCTCGATCCACTCGGACACCAACTTCCCATCTCAGCCCTTCCTATTGAATTTTTCCCTCTTTTTGCCATTTTTAAATGACGTGTAATCTATTTGATTCTCGACGACAAATGAAATGGTCACGGAGAGCTTTAGTGAAGTATACTTCAGTTTAATTCGTTAAATTTACTAATTTCGTTGTCCGCTTGACTAATTAATATATTACAATTAATTAAGGTTTTTAGTTGAGATAAAAAAGTAAATGGCATGAGCGGGATATACGAAAATATTTACTTAGTACAAAACCTGTATTTGTAAAATCAAATAAATTTAATAAAAGAAAGTCAGATTGAAAACTAATTGACAAAATAAGAAGTTGTTTTGAAATCACTGTATTCTGTTAATGATAATATTCATTTATATGCTTCAAATGAGATAAATTGTAAATAGCGGAACTTTCGTACATTCCACCAAACCCGAAAACGTTCTATTGCTTTATTCCATTAAGCGAATGGTATCAATAATTTTCTAAATGCTGAACAGGGAATGGAAGTATGTTATAAAGGAAAACACCATTTTTATAGTGTGTGGATGTAGGTTGTTAATAAATTTGGTGGCCAGTTTTTTTTATTTATTAAGAAGTTGTTTTTCAGTCTGCAACGGCAACAATTTATTTGAGCATCAATCCTGTTCGCCGGCTCCATTTCGGCGGAATTTCGGAAAAAGTTCTGTGTACACTCTTAATGTTTACTGTTTCTATTATTGCGAAAGTTCAGAATGGTTTTATTATGCTAACGTTCTTTTAGAGAAGGGCTAGTTCAGCCGCGATGCAGACATTAAGGCGGGGTTGTCGTCTGAGTCCGACGACAGCCATGCTGAAATGCTTCGTACGCTTTCATGGAATGGCACTGTCGTTGGAAAAGCGGAACATTACGCACATTCACAAAAGGATTTTCAACATTTAGCGTCATACAGTGGTACAAGAGAACTTCCCATTGAGGGAGTCTTAGAATGATATGGGCTTTTAGTTTAATTAATAAACAGTGGCATCTAACGGTTATATCATAACTTAAATGGATAAATTAGTTCATTTACCTTAGGATTGATAATTGCTTTAAACTATGTAAATGATTTGAAGGAAGAAGAAGTGTTAACATTGTTGCAAAACATCATAAAAAACTGAAAGCATTTATTTTAAATATGCTGGCAGTTTTGCATATATGAGAATCAAACGAAGAAAATTAGATTGTATTTCAATATTTATAGATTGTTTTTTATAAACAGACAAAAATAAATTAATTGAGATTAATAATCCTCAATCTAAATTGCAATTTAATTTAAATTACAATATAATTGATAAATTAATTTCGCAATTATCAACTTCTAAAATTCTAGAATTGGTTTTTAACTGACCGCTGCTTCAGAACGAAGTGCGGCAAAGTACGCAAATATTAACCCAATAAAAGACGGCGCTCCACAAGGGGGATACCATGTATACTGCTGAATTTGCAATGCATCCCAACTATGTGGATGACATTCTTGAGAAACTGGTGGAAAATATGTAGAAAAGCGTAAATGAGGAAAACAGTTCTGTGTAGGCTTTTTACCTATTCCCTTAACACTAGATCTATGTCTAACCTCCTATGTGCTTAAACAACATGGAAGTATCGACTCTCAATCAAATCAGATACTTAGCTCTATTTACATTTGGCCTCTAGACCGGCGAACAATCCCCTTACAATACAGAATCGATAATAATTTAATACCTGGACTACTACGAAGACACATGGAACCAAAGTCTGTTTTGACCGTCAAATCTTAATTAATAAAACTTACAAAAGACATTACTATGACCACCCTCTTCATGCATAGATGGACTGTGGTGTTCCGAAAAGCCATCCAATTCCAACGTATGTAACCGTTTCTATCGAAAGGCCTAAGAGAAATGATCAAAGATCCTTATCACGATACTTACCTCTGTCCTCGACTTCAACATTCATTCTATCGAAGACCTAATCCGATCCCACTTTGGAATATTCCACACCAATCTTTCGAACAATTCTATGTCTACTGCTTAGACTTTATTTACATTTTCACATCCCAGGAACAAACCATATCGTCTTAAAAGTACTTAAAACCTCTTCTCCCCATAATACATCATACTAAGTTGGGTGTTTTCACTTAAATAAACTCAATACGTTTATTTGCTTGTCGAACAAGACGCGCGAAAAGGTTTTTCAACGAAAACTTTATCATCTAATATTTTCTTGTTTTATAAAAAAAATTAATTTCTAGCCTGTATATATAAATGTGTAATGAATATATGCACGCTGGTCAAAACACTGTAACTATAACCAGAGTTGTACCTGCAGGTTACAGGTTAAGTGATAACACCCAACTTAGTATGATGTATTATGGGGAGAAGAGGTTTTAAGTACTTTTAAGACGATATGGTTTGTTCCTGGGATGTGAAAATGTAAATAAAGTCTAAGCAGTAGACATAGAATTGTTCGAAAGATTGGTGTGGAATATTCCAAAGTGGGATCGGATTAGGTCTTCGATAGAATGAATGTTGAAGTCGAGGACAGAGGTAAGTATCGTGATAAGGATCTTTGATCATTTCTCTTAGGCCTTTCGATAGAAACGGTTACATACGTTGGAATTGGATGGCTTTTCGGAACACCACAGTCCATCTATGCATGAAGAGGGTGGTCATAGTAATGTCTTTTGTAAGTTTTATTAATTAAGATTTGACGGTCAAAACAGATTTTGGTTCCATGTGTCTTCGTAGTAGTCCAGGTATTAAATTATTATCGATTCTGTATTGTAAGGGGATTGTTCGCCGGTCTAGAGGCCAAATGTAAATAGAGCTAAGTATCTGATTTGATTGAGAGTCGATACTTCCATGTTGTTTAAGCACATAGGAGGTTAGACATAGATCTAGTGTTAAGGGAATAGGTAAAAAGCCTACACAGAACTGTTTTCCTCATTTACGCTTTTCTACATATTTTCCACCAGTTTCTCAAGAATGTCATCCACATAGTTGGGATGCATTGCAAATTCAGCAGTATACATGGTATCTGAATCAATGAATATCAATGAATATGAAATTAGTGTAATTACAAATTTGTTAAATGCAGTTTAAATGTATTACACCAACTCCCAAGATTCTCACCAAAATCTTCTCTAACTGTTCTTAAGAAAGATTGTTCATAGTTTTGAATGTAAATATATATTATTTATTTTTAACAATACACTACTTTGTGTGCAATTTGGTCATAAAATCCCTTAATTTCTGCAGGTTTTGTTCATTCTACAGCAAACCAGCTAATTCAAAAATGAGTATTAATTTATAATCTTGATGATTATGCTAATCATCGCTTTCTTATTCTGCAATGCAAATATGTTTTATAAAAGAAATTCAATGTAAACATGTTTTTTAATGTAATGAAAAAAAAAACACAATACATAAATTTTTTCACATTCCTTCAAACTGTGCCGTTGCGGGGGAGAATCCAATACAATGCTGTTCCTTAAGATC
This sequence comes from Cimex hemipterus, assembly GCA_039619505.1. NCBI lineage: Eukaryota > Metazoa > Arthropoda > Insecta > Hemiptera > Cimicidae > Cimex > Cimex hemipterus. Next base: position 31,597,913 of record CM077105.1, on the reverse strand, counting down.
CATTCCGTTACATCGAGCTACACGGTTTACTCTCAAATGTGGTTAGATTTTAATTTATACATATTTTTTTATATTATTTATTTGTTCAACCAAAGATGCTCATTGAATCAGGTAACAGAATTTTTATTTCAATTACGTTACCTTTAATTACAGAAAAATCATACATTATGTGAGCAATTTTTTTTAACATCTTCAGAATTGTTGTATATGGGAATTGGTTCGGTCAATTTCCATCACATTCGCTGAGAAACTTTGTTTACGGTGCGCAATGAAAATGGAAAAGGTATTTCATTTAGACGGGAATGTACGACTGTGTTCAATTTTATTTAACATTCTTTTAACTTTTGCAGGTTTCGACATTCTAATGTACTACACCAACTCCCAAGATTCTTACCAAAATCTTCCCTAACTATTGTTAAGAAAGATGGTTCGTAGTTTTGAATGTAAATATATATCATTCATTTTTAAAAATACACTACTTTCAGTACAGTTTTGTTGTAAAATCTCTTAATATTTGCAGGTTTTGTTCATTCTACAGCAATCCAGCTAATTCAAGAATGAGTATTAATTTATAATCTTGATGATTATGCTAATCATCGCTTTCTTATTCTGCAATGCAAATATGTTTTATAATGGAAATTCAATGTAAACATGTTTTTTAATGTAATGAAAAAAAAAACCAGAATATATAAATTTAATAATAATAATAAGTTCGTGGGTTCGATTCCCACCCATGGAAACACCCTTCTCCCCCTACCACCGAAAGTCAAACATAATTCTCTAATTAACACGCGAAAACATTAAACCATTTACAAAAAAAAATATATTAAAATTATTTAATAAAACATAAATAATTAACTCTTCATAATCTGTAAGTAATTAACTATGTATGAGAAAATAATATTTTTTTTAAATTATACTTAAAATTTAAAATAGTAATATACGATTATTGTGCGCCGCTATAAAGCCGTTGGAAATATTCAAATCAATAAAAGTGTTTGATACGTTGTTTTATCGTTATGTGTTACAAGCGTTATGGATAAAGTATTAATCCATCATTCCCTTTTATTTGCCTATAAAAAGAATTTTTTAATAATCGCTCCGGCAGAATTTTTACCGTAAAGCGTTGTATAAAAACTGTAGTATTCTATAACAGTGAAATTACTAGCCCCACAAAATTTCATAACCAAGTCTTTGGTCTTTTAGTGCTGCAAAGTTCAGACATCTGCAGATGTATTGGAAATTGATTTTAATAAAAGAGACAACGTTGGATATCTTTCGTTAAATTTTGGTGAACAAAGGTTTTGTTGTAAATTGGTTTTAGAAAAATATGAAAACGATTTGGATCGTTCAATTCAGTTCATCTTCGTTTTTTCTGTGTTAAGCAACGCAAATTCCGGTTACTCGAAATTAAACTAGCTCTATAGTGATTAGTAAACTTTATAGAGCTATAAACCGCATTGCGCAAAGCTTTGTAGATAACAGGTAATGAAAACGTCATAAATAATAAAGAAGGCTGTGTGGAAAATTAATTTAGAAAGTGCGAAAGCGTTTCGCAACGCCGTATTGCGTATAAATTAATTAAATAAGATTAGTAAATTATCTGCTTGTACTTTCTTATGAAATATCAAGGCGGAATGATATAAAATCCAGGCCTCACTGCTGGTGTTAATGAACATCAAAGCTGTAGGAAAAGGAGCCTTTCTTGTTTTATTCACAGTAATAAATAAGGCCGCGAGTACGGCTCCCTTCGCCGAGTTCAGAAGTGTGTTTGCCCGGATACGTCAGCCAGTAAGAATTGTTGCCAACCGTTGACAAAGATCGGAAGTGTATCTCATTAGAGCGGTAACAATTAGCAGAGGCCCCGTTGCTGCGGGAGCTCTTAAACGAAACTAATTACAAAGCTGGAATCAGTTCAGGCTCGCACACGGAGGCAAACACACTCGCAGTTTTAGCCCCGCGCCGCCGCGCGGTGCACGTCTCTATTAACAGAAATTCTTCCTCCACACAAGCCTCCGGCTTTTCTCTCTATTGCTATTTCCTTTCTGCGACATTGCGTCTTTATTGCTCAAACCGCTTTACCCAGGCCACGTCCGACAATCTAAATTACACCGTTCCAGAAATGAAGCGTTCCAAATTGTTTTTCTACACCAACTTAGATTAGTTCCATTTCTTCCCAAAAAAAGAGTTGCAGCTTGCTTTACCACTGTTCTAGTTTTAACTAAAACAACTGTATTTCAGTTTTAAAGTTAAAGGTTAATAATTTGTTGAACGTTTGAGAAGAGGTAAAAAAGAGGTATCTTAGAAACAACAGCTTTTCGGGTCATCTTCAGGGCATAAAGTGTGGTGCTATTTTGGTACGAAATTGGTAAAATGGATTAAGCCTCATTAGTCCCTCATTAAGCTTAAAGATTTTCAAAATAAAAAGCTTTGATTGTGAAGACATTGTGTTGTATAATATTAGTGATGAGCTCATGTACACTTATTACCTTCATGGGTACGTCAATTCTCGCTTATTTACGTTTTACCGATGGTAAATTTTTTTTGTGAGGAGTCGCCATGTTAGTCATCGCTTCCACCATTTTTCACAATTAATATTATCTCCTTTAAAAGCAGTTAAATACACCAACATAATGCTCACAATAAAGAAGGAAGGAGAGAGGACGAGAGAAAGAGTGACAAAGGGAGAGGGGGAGAAAGTTACGCGCTCGAACAGTAAAGCTTGTGCATTTAGATTTTAGGTATTTAGTTCAATGCAATATTTTGTATTGTAGGTTTTAGCGAGCTATCTATCATAGATAGAATCGGGGGTTTGATAATTATACAGCGGTATTATCACAGAGAGAATTGTAGTGTCCACTAGGAAATGTGTGTGTGTGTGTGTGTGTGTGTGTGTGAGAGAGAGAGAGAGAGAGAGAGAGAGAGAGAGAGAGAGAGAGAGAGAAAACAAGGAGGCATTGTCTGGCACTATCTTAAAAACTTTGCCGGTTGTAAAGGAAATAAGAAAAAGTTGCTTATCATGTAAGTTTGCGTCAACTGTCTATGATTTACCGACCTTATCTTAACGCCCCTCGGTATGCCCCCGGTTGCCAAGAGGAACATGCACATATAGGCAGGAATCAATCTAACTTTTATAATGGAGACTGAGGCTAAGCCGTCCATCACCTCAGTCTGCAAGGAAACGCAATTCTATTATTCTCCCCCAAAAATATTTTACCAAGAACGGAAACGCCACTTTATTTATCTTGCCGGTCAGATTTTACGTTCCGATAAATTTTTAAAACATATCCTGTATAATTTCTGCAAATGGAATTTACACTGGCAATACTTGACGTCGGGTTAAGTCGGCTTTACAATGAAAAAGTAGATACATGCCGTGAGGATATCAGCAAGGATGATTTAAAACCGGACAAAATAATCTTTTGGACCCTCTGTTAGGGTTGATTAGGGGGAGGCAAAATCTGACAAGGGTAATCCATAGTCTTCTCTTGTATTTAACCCGATAGATTCTGTTGTTCCTAAAACAGTTTTATTTTCTTGTCAATATGATTTTTGTAAATGTAGAAATTTTATTTTAGGGAAAATTACTGAAATGTATCATCTATCAAATTCTATCTATCTATAAATATCTATAATATTCTATAATTTTCCTATAAACGAAAACAAGTCACCCTAGTAAATGTTTAGCACTTTTAAACTTCAGAAAGATGACGATATACAAAAAACAAACTTTTCAGTTTCTTTATAAATAATAACAATAGCTAAATTTTTAGAACTTTTTCAATTACATATCTTTAATTATGCTAAACAATCATCAATACAAGACTATTCCTATTAGTATTTATACATTTATCAAATTCAAACTTATAATTCTTATGTATATTTTTTCATTTATTTTTATCATCCAATCTGCCAACTATTTATCTAACAAGAATGGCACTGAATTTTGCTATGCTTTGATGACATTTTTGATATTAGAGTGTGACAGGTAATTTGATAGGTAAATTACATATAATTGAGGTGCTCTTGAGTTATTATTATATGTAATTATTATATGAGTTATTATAAATAAACAACAGGTACGACATTAACGGTGCAAGATATGCAATTTTAGTTTATCTTTTATGATGTGAATACTTAGCTCAGCGTTTCCTGGATGAAAATGTTTATTATTGCAAAGGTAATTTATTTCTTCAACCCCTTCCATTAAGAGAAAACTACAATATAACTGCTGACAAATGTTCAAAAACTGTAAGCACACGCAGCATCACAATAGGATAATAATGTTGTTTCAAAATAGAAATATAGGACAAGCGACATCGTAAAAGAAAAATGTTCGTTTCCAATTTCTGTCTCGTCTTTTTCTTGTTTCCTTGGATGTCGGGCACAATTATGGATGTTTACGGTGTAAGAAAACCGTGTAGGTCAGTAAAATGCAACACACGATTCGTTTCGGGTCGATCCGCGGCCGCCCATCAACGTTTACGTCCCATTCCTCCTGGACAATACGCCGGTCATTCATGATTACTCTCACTAGATCAAACACAAGTCAACATTTACGGTCGGCCTCGGGTTGGATGCCATAAACGTCGGATCCGGTGATGTAGTGGTATCTCATTGAATAGCGAGGTCACACTCCACTAACCCGCTAAAACCTCCTATCTGTTCCGGTTTTCCTCCTTACCTTTCAAGCAAGAAAACACGTTATTTCATTCCCCTTAATTTACTTTATTAAAGGGTCAGAGAGGGATTTAGACTTGATACCCTTTCACTACTCGTAGTGATTCTGATTTCAGATAAAATAGGTAAGGTTTACGTGACAAACTGTCCTGGTACTCATTCAAGAAATTATTGTAAAAATATATCTTACGGGGACGAATACTATCACACTTTTCCGTTATTGAAAACAATCAATATAAAAATTGTTTGATGTTTATTGAAGTTTTCATTTTGTTTTGAACCATACTGCTCGAGCACTCTCCATTCATTCCCATCTTGAATACCCGCTACGTCGCCTCAATCGACGGTGGACTCGGGACCTCCTTGGCACCTTCTCCTACACTTTGAATGCCAGCAAAGGCTTGTGTTCACCTAGGTGCAGTGCTAGTGTGGTGCTCTGTGATTCATGTGTACATGTGAACATGTATAGGTAGCAATTTTTTAATTATGACTCCGTCCTGCTTATGGGTGTAAATTTACCACACATTACTATTTCAGCAAAACATGCAGACCTTTCCAAATTTATGGAATACGACATTCGATTGCAAACGTAATATACAATTTTCTGAATAAATTTTGAAAGAGGTTTAACGTGGATTTATTGTTTTAACCCTAATCTTTTTCATGAGGTGTTTCCCTTGTAGTTTACTATAATAAAGACTATGATCTAATAAGCTATCAACGTCAAATTAAGAGGAAAGTTGGTACAGTCATGCGGTAAGTAATAGTTTCCAGTTTCAAAGCTTTGAACTTTAATCACACGGTCTCCGTCATAGCGACAAAATTGGGAAGTGGGGTGTTAAGAAAATCTGTGTAATTAAAGGGAATTTCAGGGGCGTTAAGTTCCCAAGTTTGATTGAATACTCAGATATGTACACGTTCTTCGTTAATATTCAATTTAGTTTACTAGTGTTATAAAGTACATCGTACGTTTTTGTATAAATCGATGGCGAGAGTTCGTACATTCTCGATGAAGCAGAAGGTAAACATCAAGAACAATAGACTTTTATTTCAAACAACCGAATTTCAAACTTTTATGGTAATGGTTTTATTTCAATTGTTTATATATTTACGAAATTTTAACGCTCAGTTTATCAATGTACTACTCACTGATGCAATGAACAATGTGCTGAAAAAATATATCTGATTTGTCTTCAAAAAATAAAATAAAAATAATAATGGCAATAAAAAATTATGTCTTAATGAAATTTCTAAATGAAATATTTTTCGCAATCCACTGATGGTGATGTGGTGGTGTATTTAGAAATACAACTGCATGATGTTCTTCCCACAAAAAACCTCTTGCTTGAGATGAGATTTATATTTTATTTTTACTAAAATAAATATCGCCCTGTAAAGCAATGGAAGCTCATTTTTCAAAACAGTAATGAAGATAAGTTCGAAGGGTGTTAAATAGGGTTTGCATATTCCAGTTAGATGAAAAATCCGGGGATTTCTTATTCGCCTATTGTGTTATTCCATCGTTCCTGCTCCCCTTCGGGATTCGATAACTTTTCCCGGGGAAAGAACATAAGATATAATTTATATTCATATAAGACAACGAAAGTTTAATAACAACCTTGAAAAGAGGGATAGGATTTATCACTTTACCATAAATGGCGTCCATAATGATACAATATTAATTGTATACAGAGTCTTGTGGATCTGCATACATTAAAAAGTAATACTTAGGGGGTGCGACGCCAGGTCTTCGAGACTGGATTGCATAAATTATATTTGAACCCTCCTTGGTGGATGTATTCGCTAAGTTTAATTACTAGTTGCTCTTGCAGTGCATGCTAAATTTCTAATTACCAAGCCCTCACTGAGATCCGATCTTGGACCGCTTAACGACTGTTTTAACAAGAAGCCAAATTCTACAGATCAAAATGGTCTTGGGATTATCAAAAACACATCCATACAATTTTTTGATGATATTTGTGTCTTAAGTTTGAATGATGAGATAAGTGTCTTGACAAAATAACATAAATAACACTTTTCCACAAACAACACAAAACCAATTTGGCTAGTTATATGCCACTTAAACCAAAGGATTAACAATTTTATGGTGCTTTTAAATTTAACCTATGTTTGTTTTAAAAAAAATAAATAAATAAAATACTACTTATTTTAAAAATTGAAAACTATTTGCCGTTATTTTCTAATATAAGAAAAGAAATGCATACATCCACTCCACCGTTTTTAATCTTATTTATAAATAATAATCCAATGTACAAAACATTAGTACACAAGTTTCAAAGAAATCTGATATTGCCGCTGATGCTTTTTTTCTGGATTGACAAAACTACATAGACAAAAAGAAGCTTAATAATATTTTGTAAATAAAGAGCCCTTCCAGCGCGGCGCGTTGGGAAGTAAGAGATTGGGTTGCTGGTCCTGCAAGTAAATTGCCGCTGAGATGTAAAGAAATCTCGGCATCGGGCCATTTTCGACCGGGTACAAAAGTGCGGGGGCTGAGGGAATGTGGAAATGTTCGTGGTAAAAGTTACCCCGGAAAAGGCGACAATCTCCATTGTGGACTCAGCAGCTGGGCCGCCCAACAAAACAGCGAAATTTTCAACACAGGCCAGGCGTTGCTGACCATTCATTTTCAGAAAGGGTGAACGTGACCGTTTTGAACTATAATTTCAAAAGAATATGAAGAATTTAAAGTAACCTAAAAAAAAAAGTTTAAAAAAGTTATTTAGTGGCATTCGTACTTCTCTTTAGATATTGGTGTTGTATGAGAATTCGGATTAGAACATTAATATCCATAAACATTTACAAACAAAAATCGTTGTAATTTTACTTAGAAAAAAAGTATATTAAAAAATACGCTTTAAGGCTACCGACTTGGTCAATAACCAACACATTTTCAATATTCTAAACACTTCAATAATTATTGAATAAATATTCAGAATGAATGCATTTAGAAATTATTTCTAATTGCGTTTATTCTTAACATTAAAAGTTGAGATTAAAAAGATTTGGTGTGGGTGTTGCCTGCTATATTTTTATTCCATGATAATAAACAATGAAGGTACTAAAAATTATAAATATCTAAAAAGAAAAGAATACCATAGGTACGATGGTGTTGAATTATTGAAGATTCCTTTGCTGCTCATAATAAATTCTTATCAAAGATTCTTTTATTCTTCGGATTATTGGTTGTGCTCGACGTTCCTTGATCGTTATGGTATCAATGTGAAAATACATTTTCCAACCAATACAATTTTATGTAAGGTTCCTCTTTTTCTGGACCACTTTACGTTCAGTGTCATTTACAAGTAGTGCTAAGCCGCCGTCTACTTTATTTACAAATATTATTTATATTTAATGTGGACATCTTTTTCCGACACAGTTTACCTCACGAGTTCATACTGTTTCTCATCTGTCAGAAGCCGACTCATATAAACGATTCAGGAACCCTCTGCTTTTATCAGATAAGATAAACAGAATGAACCCTCGAGAGCCGTAAAATCTGTCTGGAAACGCCAAAAAAACTGCCAGTTCTTGTATTATCCAAGACGGAAAACATGTTGAAAATTTAATTTAATATTTAAAAGCTTGTAGTTTTTTATGTTCCAATTCAAATCAAAGAGTCTTTGTTGTTTACATTGTACTATTTTTTGTATGTCTTATTGAAGTTTCAACATCAACTTCATCGACTTACTGTTCAACCGTTTGAACCAATTAATCAATTTTTAGCTATTGCACCTAAAGTTCATGTGATAATGGGCTTTTCAAAAACTACCCACATAACTCGTTAGGAGATGTAACATTTCTGTATCCACATAACTTTCAGTATTTCCTCAACCATGAACGTATTATTTAAACTTTTGTTAAGGATTGTTGGAAAATCGTAAAAGTTTATTTTCGAACAGGTATCCTGAAATACTGAAGTAAGTTCACAGACGGTCTCTTCATATTTTGTACAATAATTTTCAAACTTCGCTCAATATAATTATTTATTTTTGAAAATAAGGGTGACGTGAATACTACTATAACACCCTAGTAGATTTATTGGATTTATTATACATATTTGTCTTTATACATTTCTATTATATAACGTGTAAATTAATGTTTTCCACAATAACTATGAAAAACCGTAAACAAATACCGGAACAATTGCTTTTATTTTTATAACGAAACAAATAATTTTAATTGCAGTACAACATTTATATAAGGCAAACATGGTTTGATAACTTTGAACGGTTTATAGAATATCACGAAAATCATCACAAAAAAGAATTGTCGACGTATATTCAAGATGTACACGAAGAAAACAACCTGTAATAAAAGCACATCAGGTATACAAAAATTATTTTGATAATCAAGTATAACAAAAGTTTGTTTTCTTACAAAAATTACAACGATTCATTCATAATTATGTCTTAACAGAAAATCATCCCAATTCGGCGTTTTTTACACATATTTTATTATATTATTTATGTAAGCAACTTGTGCAAACAATTTGTTATATGTAAGTTTTCACTTATAAAAGGAATAAAAATATTTCCAATCGAAAAGAAAGAGTTATTCAGCCAGATTTATGATTAAAATCCAATTAATTTGTATAATGCATGGAATTTATATAGAATCTTGTATTCTTTCTTAATTGCTCGATTTGACCATGTTTCTACATTTTTAACATCTGTTCCTTGATTTTTCATTTATGTTTTTAATCGTTATTTTCAGGTACACTATGTGGTTATATTAGTAGCCTCTGCTTTTTTCGGCTTTTATTTATACACACACGCTAAAAAATATACAGCGTACAAAAGCCGTTGTAAATTGGTTAATTTATATATATTGTTTTCACATGTCGTTAGCTTTTGTAATATGTTATAAAGTATTAAAAACAGTGGAATTAATTACAAAATAGATTTTGTTTTTCATTACATTTATATACCCATGTCAATTAGGACATGGAAGCTTATGAATGTGGAAACAAATATACTTTGCACATATTATGGACATCAACCAGAAAAAAATGGAAGTATTACTGATGGCAGTATGAAGAGGGAAAGATTTCCGAATTGCAGTATCCACGGAGAAGAACAGGCCTTGGCAAAATTGCCTTAATTGAGACGGATTTTCTGGCCAGGCATAATTGGCCGAAGTAAAAATAAAGATGCTGTTTACATACCATTCTTCCGGGCTTTTACTCTGATTGCCCTGAATTAAAGTAAAACGGCGTGATTTGTCAACAATAGCAACCTTCCTAACAAGCCCCCATGCTCGCCCACATCAATCAGCGACCCGCACAGAATTCCGAAGACGTGCTCGTAACGGCGGAAATAACTAACTTTCTATTTCGTCACGAGCAGAGTAAAAACTGGAAGTAGAATTATTTTTTTTAAAGTAAACTCGAAAGAATTTGTACTATTAAATGATACGATAAAATGAAAATTAAATTTATAGCCAATATTCGTAATACTTGAAAGAAAATCCTAAATATAATAGCGATTGGCATATTTCATTAATTTATTACATAATTATAAATAAATTAATTATTAGACATTATTCGTTATCTGTTCGTCCAAGAAGTTTTTTTTTACAATTCAAGTTCCACGTCCGTACTTAACAAGAGATTGTAATTGGTTGTAAAAACGCTTAATGTTGTTATATTTCTTTGGTTTAATTTTACATAAAATAAAATCTTATTTCACAAATGTGATTCCAGATTACCACATCAATATCTATGTTACTTTTTTTAGAAAAAGATTTTACTTCGGGCACTTTTGTTTTAAAGTTGTCGCATTAAAACAGTGGTGTACCGACCACCAAACAAAATGGAACATCTAAAGGAAAGGATAAAAGAATGTTGTAGAAGCATAAAAATAGACATTTTCCGTGAAGTGCGAAATGAATTCCATAAATCGATTTTGCTTTGTACGGAGACCGGTGGTGCCAATTGTGGTTATTTAATTTACGAGGATTTACGTAATAAAGTTACTAGAAGGTAATTGAATTAGTAATTAACTTAACGTTTCCAGGAGGTAAATAAATGACGATTGAGATAAATAAATTTTGAACTTTTTTTTCAAAACTTATTAACTCTTAAACGACAAAATCTACAAGAAAAGGGCCTTAAGTAAAATCGTCTTTAAAAAAAGAGGTAGAGAACTTAATTCCGTATTCAAAACGATACCTTCCATATTTGAAAGAAAAACATTTCTGAGCCCTGGGGACGTACTGACGTTGAAAAACATTTTTGAATTCATAATTAGATTCTATGTAAAAAACGCTGTAAAGATCAATCCTATTTATTTAAATTATTTTTAAAAAAAGGTAGGTGTTTTATAAATAATCACCCGGTAACCGGAAGCGAACTATTGAATTATTGCGGCCAAAACTTGGAATTTTCACTTTTAGTATCACAATTCAGTTTGGCCGTCCCGCCGACAAAGTTTCAGGCAGGCAGCTAGGGTATTTCTACCTCAACAAATTTAGTTTTTAAACACTCACACTATCATTGAGATGTATAGTTATACAGCTTAAGTGACTAATGTAACAATAGTTTAGGAATGAACGACAAATGAAAAACTGTTATACTTACAATTTAAATTAGAATACAATAGGAGAAAAGCATAACAGTAGATAGACAATGGATCAGAAAATCCATCTGCCGCAGAGATATAACAATGAATGAATGAACATTCCGTATGCGTTTACAAAAAGTGGAAAGAGAAAAAACTTAACAAATACGTATATTAGTTCAGCAATAAAATAAAAACTTAAAGTCGTCTGTCAGCTCGTATCTTCATTCCCAAGCCTCCCACAGAAACTCAATCACAGGTAGGTTATATGTAATTATTATAAGTTATGATCTTAACATAAACAATGTCGAAAGGTCGGCAGACAACATTTTTTTTCAAATAAACTTAATCATACCGAGATATGCATTATTTCTTTTCCAAAGTAACACAGTAGAATTTTGAGATCGATGCTCTATAGGAATTACTGCTATAAATGATATATAATGCTCCCTTGCTAAAAAATGTAAAATTATAAAAAATTTCAGATGTGTAAGTCTTCATTCTGCCTCAACTCCCCACTAAAAGAAAAAAAATATCTGAAGAAGTTCGCAAGGACATTTTTCGCCGGTGTGAAAGTTGACTAGAGGTAGATACTGCTAATGCTTCCAGCTGAAGAGGTATCAGGGCCCACGTTAAAAATAAAAGAGTCCCTCGACCAAACTTTTATCATCTTCTTATAATCCTCAAGTTGAGCCCTGGAGATATCTGCCAGAGAAATGAGTAGCAAGTTGGGGGGTGTTTGTTAAAACAGGGCCTCGGGGCTTGTCCCCCTTCCATCGTGACTACATTCTCGAGCAACATCCTGGGGGGAAAATAATAATTATTTTTTCTTTTTCAAGAAATATTTCCATCCTGCAAAACCTTTTACTCTTCCAATAATTAAGTGCTGATCTTACGGCCGAGCAGTCAATCATATTAAATAAATATGTCTTAAGTTTGTTTTGAACCGACATTTGTAATTCTTGTGTTATAAAAATTTAAAGGCATATTTAAATATTATTATTAACGTGCATGGAATTTGCATTAAGGTATAATAATAAAAAATTTATTTCTTGATTTTGTACACGTTTTATCACTTATTAATAATTTACGTAAATGATTGTTTAATAAATATTTGGCTGGTAAGTTCATTTTCTTATTAATGCCCTAATATTTTCTCCTCAACATTTATTTATATTCGTCGAGGATCTAAATAATTACACTTAATTTCAATATCAAAAGAGGGATCTCAAAAGTTGTGGGTTGAGATGATGAGTTGGTGTATCAGTGGTACTGAAAACATGATAGCTCAAGTGTTTAAACCGAAGGTCCATGGGTTCGAGTCCCGCTCGTGGCACTAATCTTTTCATCTCAACTGCATTTTACATAAGAATAATAAATTCCTGGGGCGAGCCTCGGTGGCCGCGACGGTTTAAGCGTTGACACGTCTCTCATCACTTTATGGTAAAGGTCCTGGGTTGGAATCCAGCGGCCCTGCATTCTAACATACTTACAAATGGGCTTTTCTTTAAAAAAACAGGGGCACCCTATAATATCCTGTTGTGAATCCTTGTAAAAAATAATAATGATAAATCACTTTGAACATTTATTTACATAAAAGAACAAACCGTTGTCATATCATATTTGGTGTATAAGATATATGGGCCTGGTTCTTGGTTTAGTAGCTTTGCGTTACCTCAAAATGTTTACAAAATGGTTCTTTCTGCATCACAAAACTTACATTTTGTCTACATCTAAATTCCAGTCCTTGGTCTAGCCTGGTTTGAATAAACTCCTGAAACTTTCTGGGTCTTGTGTATAGCATAACAAATATAGTTGGTATTATCTAGGATATCTCTCAGATTGTTTTTTCAGGTATTATGATTTCAAATTTCTTATCAAATCAAATTTTCGGGATCATAGAGGCGACAGACACAGAATTATCTTCGGTCTCACGAGTTTTAAATGCTTCTTTCTATGCGGGAAGACGCCTGATTTCGCATTAACCTGTGAATAATGCTTCCAGCCTCTTCTTAGGTGAAGATATGAAAGTTGCTTCTAGGTAGAAATTATTATTTTAAAAGATAACTAATTTGTAATTACAATTACCATTGATATTTCAACACTTTTTACTGGTATAATACTTATCAGTTATGTCAATAATTAAACCAACCCTAACCATCCATAATTCAATTATTCAGATTGGGATTTTTATATTTATGAATTCATTTTTGTTTAAGAATCGTTGCAGACGTAATCATCAAAGTTATTTTTAGTAAAAATGTGTTTCCGAAAGTTAGTCATTTTTTGAATATATGATTTGTTTAATCAGGTATGTTTAACTGAAAATCTAACTGAAAAGATTATTTTACTGATACTTGTAAACAAAGCGAAATCGAAACTGTATTGCAAGGTAAATTGAGTATAAGTTTGTGCTTCTATACGTTGGGCTTAAGTGTGAGACTTTATCAGTGGATGTTGCGGTGTTATCTCGACCCAATTACACGCCTATAGACAAACCATTGAACCTAGTTTAACGTGATCAACAATTGTGTTCTGGCCGATATAAAACGACCCGTAATCCAACTGTGCTGTTTATTCTTTCGCTTTATTTATTACGCAAATTAAAACTAAATAGAATCGTTTGATTTAAGAGCGCAAAGGAGAAAATTTGAAAATATTCTAAGCGTATTTGTTGGTTTATCAATTAGCCAGCCCAATTTGTTAATTATAGCTGATGACAAAATTCAAATTAAATAGAAATTTTAGCGTAAATACACAGCTAAAATAAGACCGTTAAGGAAATCAACATGAACCAAAACTTATCATTACTACGCGGATTTTCATTGATTTTATATATTGATTGTTTCATTGGTTTAAAATGTTAAATTTAGCAGCAAATTTGCATTAATACAACTGTTTTCACTTTGATACGAGCATGTTCAGTATTGATACACAAAAATGTTGCATTGATTGTCTTCTTTTGTATTTTCTTTTCGAATATAAAATAAAGATGCATAAATTAAGTAGATAGTGCCAAATAAATACTTTTCACAGCTCGTAATACGTAGGATAATGATTTCCTTATTCGATTTTGGAAAACATTTATTCTTAAATATTTTAAGGAATTTTTTAGTATTTTGTGATAATCTAGTGATCATTAATTACTTAAACACAAACAATTAAACAACTTGGTTTTATCTGTTGATATTTTATATGTTTTCTTTTGTTTATATATCAGATGTCATGCCATAATTGTTCTGGCTGTATGAAAACGAATGAAATGGGTGAAAATGAAATAGAAAAAGAGAGTGATAATTCTATGTGGTGAAAAATATAAAAAAGTGTTGAACAATAATGTCGAATGGACAAACCTAAAAATCATTTCATCAATTCTATCTGCTTAATTAAATAGTTTCAAACTTGCTTTTTGGTACCTCATCCAATTTGTATTTAGTACTGAAACTTGATAATTTGATTTAATAAAATAGAACTTTTGGTCGTACGACCAGAGGAAATTATTGTGCAGAATCAAAGTAAATTCAATAAAAGCTCGCATTCCCGTCGGCGACAAGGGCTCGAGTGGCCTTGTTTAATTTAAAAGCAATCCGATCACCAGAAGTGGTGTTTAAAGGGCCACATAATTGAAGCCATAATTGCATTGCTGGCCAATTTAAGCAAGAAAACCGCCTCTGTGGTCTGAACGAATTCTCAGTTAAAATAGAACAAAAGGCAAATTGAACCACTTTTCTATCGAGTTAAAAGATAGTATTCGTTAAACGATATTTTAATTTGTAGCCGTAAAGTCAATTTCTTCACGTTTTAAATTTTTGGATCCAATTTGGTTAAGCCATGAAGATTCTGATATGGAGACGAGCTTGTGGACATTTGCCGACAGGAGAAGAGTAGAAATTGGCTGTTTTGCATTTAAGGAGATGAATACTGAAAGTAAATGAAAGGGAGTACAGGTCCTTTGTGGTGATATCCTTTGTCAACGAAAGTTCTTTGAGCATTTGAAATTAAATGTGAAAAATGCGTTATTCATTGTCAATAGATGTTAAAATAATGTTCCCCCAACTCAAACAAAATTAGAGCATTATTGTAAGTATTGTACAAGTGTGTTAAGAAGGCCCAAATTACATTTTGAAATTTGCATAAACTCTAAATATCTAATGTGTTCAAAAAACAAATTCACAGTTTTTCGATACATTTAGTGACGATTCAGTAACTAACAACTGACTAACTGATTAATGCTATTAATTTCTTTAATGCCAATGACTTACAAACCATTTTTTGATTATAACAAATCAAATATTTTTGATTAAATTAAATTTTATCCTGTATTGGTAATTTATTTATCCTTTCCAATCTATTGGGTTGTCCGGAAAATAATGCAGGATTTTAAGTTTTCATTAAAAAAAATCTATATATAATATTCTGTTTACGTTTACAGGATTACTCATTTGTATGAATGTCAACACTTATTAATCCTCTTCCAAATGATATTGTTTGTTTACCTCTGTAGCATTCCGCTACTTGGAAATAATTCAGTCATCCTTATAATGTCAAAGCGAGAATTTCGTACGATTTTCTTTTACGAGTTTAAACTCGGCCGAAGCGGAGCCCAAACGGCTAGAAACATTAACCAAGTCTGGGGCGAGGGTTGTGTTAATGAGTGCACTGTGCAAAGGTGGTTTAAAAAATTTCGGGAGGGAGATTTCAGCCTTGAAGATGAAGAAGGTCGTGGAAGGCCTTCCTCTCTTAATGATGATGTTCTGCGATCAGTGGTGGAAGAAAACCCCAAAACAACTGTTCGAGAACTTGCAGAGCAACTCAAAGTCAGTAAAACGACCGTCGCTGACCACCTCAAGGCGATTGGAAAAGTGGAAAAGTTTGTTGCATGACAACGCTCGACCACATGTGTCACGTGTAACGTCACAAAAATTATTGGAGCTTGGCTATGAAACTTTGCCTCACCCACCCTACTCTCCGGACCTCTCGCCTACTGACTACCATTTTTTTAGACACCTGGACCACTACTTACAACACATAATATTCAAAAATCAAACGGAACTGGAAAATGCATTTATTGACTTTATCAATTCTAAAAATTCTGAATTCTACTCAGACGGAATTAATAAGTTACCAACACGTTGGGAGAAATGTATTGAGAGTATGGGAAATTATTTTGATTAAAGAACATTGCTTTAAAGTAACTAGTTTCTTTTTTTTTGTTTAATACCAAAATCCTGCATTATTTTCCGGACAACCCAATAATTTGTCTTTCTTTCTAATTCTTTCCTTAATACTTATTTAATAAGTTACTAACACCTTATCAGTGTAAATAAAAGCCTAAATTATTTTTTTTACGAAATAAGGCATTAAAATAACAATGAGCAGATCTCAGAGAGTATTATTGTACAGTTCCAAAATAGCCCACTTATGTGGCCACAACAGTATAGGCATTGATACGGTGCTTATCGTTTTCAAAAGCACCAAGACCCTGAGAGTTCATCTGACCCCTGCTGTTGCAAAACCATTGTGAAAAAATAACTTTAAAAAGCTCACTTCATTAAAAACAGTTCTCCACTCTATACTTAACCTTGTTTATCATTTTATCTAATATTTAAAGGGATTAAATTCATACAAATTATTAAGTGAAAAGTCAAGTAAATAAAAACATTTAAAAACTGTAATAAGGTCGTCAAAAGTATACTGGCAAAATGATTCATAATTCAAGTACAGTAATCTAAGGTAAGTTGACCGTTCTCCTAGCGGAGTTAGTGCATCATCATATTAATGTGTATTATTGCATTTTGTGCAAAATATTGTAGTATTTGTAACAAAAGATTGTCTATTTTATGTACAATTAATGAAAACATTTCTCAACGCTTACTTCTTAAAACTATTATATATATATTTAAACCGAAGAATTCCACTTTTTTAATCAAATCATTTTTTAAACATCGTTTCTATCATAACTTAAGTTAAATAATCTCCAACATGGCAAAAACTTTGAGCGTTAAAAGTTTCTTTAGAATTTTACAAAAGGATTTTACTTTGCCTTCATAACTATTAATAGAATTCCATGTGTAATCTTCTAATTAATGATGCAATTAAAATTGTTCTATTATTTCTAATTGTGATTCCAATCCCTTTGCGTTTCTTTAAATCCGTTCCCCCTGTGAAATTCGGATTGTATTTTAATGAACGGTAAGGGGGACCGTAATGACTTGTAATTTGACTGAGGAGGATTTATTTTGTTCGGAATTAGCCTCAATTGGCCAACATTGAATTAGTGGCTTTGTTTCCATCGGAAGTAGATGGAGTTTGGGGGTCTCGGGAGTACCCTTCTTTCTACGGTAACCAGTCGGCCGGTGGCTGGGGGATTCCAAGCGAACATTTAGCATTTAGATGAGGGAAGCTCCCTTGCATCCCGATGAAGTCGGATCAGGTGATTGGAGCACCTCGGCTATTATGATATAAGCGAGGACCCACTGTGGGCCGAGAAAAACCGGTTTAGACCTGGGAAAAATGTGCACGACTCAACAATACTCGGTCAGCACAGTGGCTACAAGGTAAATGCAAATGTCTCCACCCTTTAGACCAGATAAAAGGGTTAGTGTCACCTTTATATATATATATACACCCACATATATATATGCGTATAAATATTATACGTTCCTGTTTAAATATAGTAACCCCAGGCAAATTTGCATTCCTCTAAATAAACTCACAGAAAAACGCGTTTGTTTTATTTCGGCGTTATGATACTGTTTATATTTTATTCTTTTCTACTATATCCCAAAAATAATAATTTATTTAACCGGCAGATGCCAATGTACTATATCCACATATAAATTATATACACTGGTTATATACAAAGCAAATACAATAAAATAAATATATATATTTGAGTTTAAGACATATTTCCTGAAGATATGAGCAGTTGTATTAAGAAAGTCAATATTCCTACATCCATTCGCTTGTCTTTATGTAAATACCATAGGCATATTTATAATATAATATGTATCACCTTGTTTCATGAAATAGGTCCTTAGACCTTGAGAGACCTTTAAATTGAATTAATGTTAATAAATAGGAAAAATCTATTTCATTGTCTAACCACTTATACTAAAACACAATTTGTTTTAGCCGTTAGTGTGACTTTTCAAAAGAAGCTGGTACGTACGTCATGAATAACACTATGAACTCACATAGGACAAATTATGAAATATTCGCTGTATCATGAAATCGTGTGAGTTTTTGCCTTATTTTTAAGGTGATAATTAGGTAACGGTCCTAATTCTTGAGTGTTAAGTTGAGGTACATTTTGTTTCAGGGTTGGGATGTGGAATTGTTTATATTTTTCTGCGCCTAGTCAATTTATCTAGTGTTTCAAAAGCTTGTGAGGAGTGTTCGTTTGTTGCCTTCAACCCCCTTCTTCCTGGCACCTACATCAGAGTCACCTATTTTAATTACCCAGTAGTTGGATGTTATGCGTTTCCTCATCGGCTTGTAGGCCGCGGTAGCCGAGTGGTTAAGGCGTCAGACTCTCGGCTAGTAGACCCCGCGGTCGTGGGTTCGATCCCCACCGTAGCCTCTGGATTTTTCTGACGCATAAGGGGACCGGTGGCCGCAATTAAAAGAAATTGTCACGGCACTCATCAATGGAAGGGGCGGGACTGGATCTCAGCGACTCTGAATCTGGTCCAACCCCCTTCAAAAATGAGTTTCTTCAATGGAAGAACACTGCTACAACGGGGGCTCAAGTTCACTTTGTGTTGTGAGCCCTCCCCCAAAAATGGAGCCAGGGTATAGTACAATAAGCTGTACAGCTGCAGTGCTCAGGAGAGAAATCCAGTCCCTGGTATCCATCCATCCACATCCACATCGGCTTTGAACTTTAAATTTGAGAAGTTTTAAGCCCTTATGCTACTTGACTATTTAATAATGTGCATAGTATATTTTAATCCATCTTTAAGTACGGACATCCTTTCACCACCGATATCTATACAGTAGACGTGGAAGAAGAGAAGGACTAAATTAACAAAGCAATGAGAAATAAATATTTCGCAAATCATTAGGTTATTAACTAAAATGTAATCAATTCCCAATGAATAGACCCTTCATTAAATAAAATGTACAAGAATACAGTCCGAACGACCTGCATTCGTACTCGTTCCAACACACTGGTCTGTGACCCCCCCCCGTCCATTTAGATTCATGTCTATCAAACATGTAAAATGCCCTCTATTGGTTTCATGGTTTTATTCTTCCGAAACTCTTAAAAATTTATCAGAATTTTTTGTAACCATCGTTTTATTGTTTTTGTGATACTAAGATAAATGTTTTCTGGCTTAACCGTATTTTCCACACCGAAGAGCATAAGAGGAAGAGAGAGAGAGAGGGGGGGGAGACAAAGAAAGATGGAGAAATAGGGAAAGGGTGAGGGGGAATACCTTACGATCTCACAAAATTATTTGATCATTTTATTGTTCTATGTTTTACTGAAACAATTTTTAGTTCTTTTAATATAAATGAACCGTGATAAAATACTCCATGACTGTGCTAGTTTTAAATCGTAAAATAGAACGGATAAAATGTCTGTGTGTGTAATTGAAGTCACAGGTCAGTAATCTAAATTGGAGAAAAACCATTCGCAAATAGAAATTTTTATTTTTATTTAATTACAATAAATTGGTTTGAACTGTGTAACTGTAAATAAATTACCTTAATTTTCCTTCTTGCTTATAACGCTTCTCGAATTCCAATATTCCCTATAATGAAAGAACCTATCAATCTTCTGTTATCACTCAACCTATAGCTCGGAAATAAGCCTTTTTCACTGTTAATTTTTTTCGCTCTTCCTGAGTGTTAATTAAAATTGAATTAAATGACATCGCCTCCCCTTGCTCCTTGAAGGGCCGCTTCGAAATGGCTAATTTCCTCAGCTTTGTCAGAAACCTGGACTAATTTCCTCGGCTAAAAAGGTTTCTCTTTTGAACTCCACCTTGAAAAAAAAAGAAGCTTTGTGAACGTTTTTAACGGACTTGTTAAAATTCAATGGGGTTGCCTAGGAACAATGAACGCCACTTGTTTTATCTCAACTTCTTTCCTATGAATTATTATAGTAATGGTTTTATAACTGACAATGAAACCAAATGACGACCTCACTTTGCTTTTACCGTTTAATAAAACAAAATACCAAAAATTTTGGTTTTTAGTAAAGGCAGTATAAACATACTTTCCACAAAGTTAATTATTATGTATTAGAATTGAATACATTACTGCGAAACTTTTGTTTTATTGGTTGGTTCTCAGAAAGAATTTGGGAAGTAAAGATTTCTCTGTTATCGGAGGGAATACATAGAAATAATATATGAGGAGTAAGTAGGTCGATTCACTTTTGTAAAGGATGGATTTCACAAAAGTGTTGTTAATAATTATTCAGTTTATAGATGTATCTCAAAACCATTTATTATAAAAATAACTGCCATTTTGAACGTAGTAAAAACTTCAATAGGTCCTCATCATATGCCGACTAAGAAACAGTGAGACAAATCACAAAATAAAGGAAAAAATACAAGATTTCATAGAAATATCTTCAATCATAAAATGAAATAAATTATAATTTGAAAGCGGGAGTTATATTTTTAACTTTTTGTGAGTTATTTTGACTTTGTTTATATTTTATTTTAAATCGAGATGCAAAATGGAAATCAAAGAGTTTATCATATGGGATATGCAGGAATATATTTTTGTGCAAGTAGTTATACAACTTGCTCTGAAAATGACAATAATGTCATTAAGACTTAACTTTTACTCGACCATGCTTTACAGAACTTTCACTAATGGGGATGATTAAAATAAACATGATTAATGAAATAAGCATGAAATGTAATGAAACAAAATCATAATTTTTACCTGTTCACTCGAATACGTAATGTACAAAGTTACTTTCTCCTGCTTCTACAGAATGCAGGACATGTAATTTTATTTGAAAAGCAAGAGGTAGCAGTTTAACGTTAAATACTCGGGTTGCTCGTGTTTAACCTAAAGAGCAACAGTTCCTCTAAATTTGTTTTTAGAAAATGTTACAATTGTTAGGTTTTCCATGTCTTTAGAAAATTACTCCATCCTTTTTTAATGTATTTTTACATTAAATTATTTATACTCAATAAATAATGCAGCAGCTTTTGGCATTGCGTTACAGTGTGTCAGTTTATTGTACTTTGAAAATATTTAAACTTTTTTTTCGACGAAGGGTGTTTTTGTTAAATTTAGAATTTAGATTGGGTTGTTCCTTTCACGCAGGATGTATTCGGGGGTCATTACTACCCAGCTTTTGAGCAAGAAATGTGATTGGCCACCCTTGTTATACTGTGACATCAAAGACAGGTGTGTGATGAGTGTTATAATTGAGAGAGGGTCGCACGACAAACAATCGCGCCGTCCTTTTCTCCCTGCAAAAACCTACTTCTTTGATCATGATTGTCTTTTTGCAGCAGGCTATTGTATCTAATTATCTCTTTGTGATCCTCCTTTATGGCAACAAACATTTACTGTTCCAATTAATATTTCCTTTCATTCCGTCACTTCACCATCAGACGAAAACTTTACCGTTATTAAAAGCACGGATTCAAAGTAAACAGATTTGGAAGATGGCGTAGGAAATAATGACGAAATATTCTGCTGACTATCTGTTTTTTTAATCCCATAACCCATTCATGGGGCAAGGGCAACAAAGAGCAAGAAGCGATGCGATAAGAAGAAATTAACAATGAATGACGCAAGGACGAGTTAAATCAAAATTCAAGCATTTTTTACTCCTTTGTAACAAAAACCATTTGGTGTGCGAAAGCAAAAGGCGAATGAATTATGCAGAATTTCAGCTTTTTGCCTGAGTTCTTTTAAGTTACTTGTTTTAATAATTTACCTTTGAAACGATATTCTAACCTATTGTACTTACTCTATTTCGATGAAATACCACGTATACGATCTAATAGTTTAGTTTTTAGTTATTATAGAATCTCCAAACAAATTTGAAATACCGAAGTAAACAAATGCACAAATAATAACAAAATCACACAACGATGACTGTTATTTAATTGATGAGATATATTAAAATTCCTATAAAATGGAGGCGTATTTGTTTTGTTTGCGTAGCTTGTCAATTTATTTTGCTTTCTAGAGTGAAGGTAATCATAGGCTTTGACTGGTTAAATGTTTGTGGACAGTTATTTGGAAAAATATTGTCGCAGACCTGTCAAACTAAACTGCAAATCTAGAAAACCGCTTCTTTAGAGCTGGAACAAAAAGCGTAGTAAACATAAAACGCAATGTAGCGCTGTTTACATCCATAGTTTTATGAAAAAATTGTATTTCTTCCACGCTTTGATAATGATAATCTTAACCAAACTCAATCACAACACTAAATTCTAGATATTCGTATGTCTGTATGTTTGTCTGTCTGTCTGTCTGTCTGTCTATCTCTCTCTCTCTCTCTCTCTCGTGAGGGACGGGTCTTTTGCTTACAATATATTCTTGGAATTTAGACAGGGGTAAAATTATTTGTCGCTGAACTTATAGTTTTGTGCAGGCGTAACTTATATATATTTTTTCCCATATACATCTTAGCAGTTTATTTACCGATTTTTTAACCGCGGAGCGGCGTTGGAAAATTCCTCTGAAAAGGAGAGAAGGTGAGAAGTTTTATTCTCTTGATTCCCCACTTTTGCATTTTACGACAAAATCCCCATAAGACCGTAACAATCCCTGCTTCTACTGTTCAAAAATCTGTGTTTTTGAAAATATTCATATCTCTATAATGTGCCGTTTTCGGTTGAGAAAAATATAGAACAAATCGAGGCATTGACAGATGATTCCTTACACTGTATATTTGAGTATAAGGTAAAAAAGAAGGGAATTTGCCTAAATAAATAAACTGACTAAATGAAACTTAAAGAATGAACTTAAGGAAGTATAGTATGATATAATGCCATTATGCAATTCAAGAATATTTATAACAGCAATAAAGTCGAAAACAAGCAAAAAGTAATATTTCAACAATAAATATCTTCAGTTTTAGAGAGCGAGTATCAACAGCTTGTTTGCAGAGACAACAAGAACAATGCGAATACTTGCGAATGCAATGTTGTTCTCGGCACAACATCCCGCCCATCATCAGAAGTCAATTACAATTGCGCAACTCCTGAGGCCGGGGGCTGTACAAATATTAGTGCAGTTGTCGGAACTCACACGACTTGGGCCTCGCTCTGGTTCAGACTATCTCCGTCTCCTTTGCCCTTAAGACGCTCTGATAATCATAACAACGCAAGGGGAGTCGAACGTCAACTTATTCACCCTCGCCCTCCAGATAAATAACCACCCTCGGGGAGACGTTAGTGGCTGACTTTGGTACATATTTGGAAGTCAAAACTAACACGAGTTTCTCTTGGGTACACATTGATTCGCGGATGTCGATAATATGATGCTAATTGGAATCTGGAATATGATCTAAATGAATTCCGGTAAAAGCTAATATTATTGATCCATAGCCGATCAAATGTACATAATTAAGTTTGGATATCTTCTTGAATAATATGAATTTAATAAATTCTTTCATGCGTATGTTATACCCAACCAATCTACCATTATACTAATTTGCATGATATTTTTCTTTTTAAAAGTAGTACAACCGTGCATTGTTTGAAAATATTATAACTTATTCACTATTAAAATTCAGTATTTTAATTTTCACGTTTCCACTATGCTTTATTAGAAACAGTGGACAATATATTTTATAGGGAAAAATTTTTGTAAACAAGAATTGGTCATATAAGTATATTCAGTTTATCTTAACAGCAACATCGTTTCAAAAGCATTGCACTGCGAATTTTTTTAGTACCTACCCATACGAAAAATAATAATGAGACAAAAATCACTACTTTTAATAAACCAATACATGCAATCAACTGTCATCTTATTGTTCTGGTTTGGTCCGTCTAAGTCGTTCGGAGTTTTTGCTTTAATTATCCTTCTTATTATTATGTTATGGATTAGTTATATTTATTTCTAGTATGTCTCTACATCTAATAAAATAATCAAAATAAAATTTAAAAAAACTATCCATATATGTTTAGCGGAATTGACATTATTACATATTTCAATTTATTATTGTCTCAGGTCTTGGTTGAGACGAAAAAGTTAGTCCCACGAGCGAGATAACCCCCCCCTCCAGGTACCCACAACGAACAACTCTAAACGCCTCAATATTTTGGTGTCCGAATGCATTGAAGTTAGGATAGCGCAAGTGGTTAGAAATACATCGGAGTATTAAGCTCTTGACTGAGGTCGTGCGTTCGAATCCTGCTCGTGATAATAAATTTTTCATCTCGACCAAGACCTTAGAAAAAAAAATTAATTTAAAAAAATAACAAACTCAGTACGCAAAATGGAAACAGTACAAGAAGGTAGCTAGAAAGCCTTATTAGCTCGGCCATCAAAGCTTAAAGGCCACGTCAACGTAGAAGCAGTCAACCTGTTAGATGTCGAACGCCTCAGACAGCTCAAACGCGCCCAGCTGACATCATGGGTTGCTAATGTATTGATGGTGGTTAAGGTATAAATAACGAGGGATTGAAAAATAAATTAAATTATATTAAGTATGCATTTTTCTCAAAAAATGTAAATAATTTGCTATGTTAATAAACGAGATGGTAATTTTATGTTACCATTGACGATTAAGAAAAATCATTTCATTGGTACAACAAAGGGACGTTAATGGGTTATCCTGTTCAGTCTTACTGTGAAAATAAATATTATTTACTTGAAATTGTAACTAATTTTAGGATAACTAAACTAATTCTAAGATAAACTTAAAATATAAGATTAAAATTAATTATATAGCGATTGGTTTTACGGATTCAAGAATGAATGAGACCAAAATCAGCTAAACATAGCCTTGTTTTGAATCCAATATGGCTTACTTAATGGCGAAGAAGAAACCCCTTATATTAATTAGCTATAATTATTGAATATTTATTCGGCTAATGATTATAAAACGGTCAGACGTCTCGTCCTATCCAGATAAAAGATATCGAAAATTTCTTTGATCAATTGTAATTCCGTTCGTTATGAAATATTAATGGAATTGAGCAAAGCAACTGAATATTGTTTGCCGGGTTTTGATTAACTTCTGTGACTTTCATTATGAGGAGCATTTCAATTACAAGCGAGAAAGCGAGCTACATTTTACGTGTGCATTTTTCAAAGTTCAAACAAAATTTTGGTAGTCCAACAATCATGTCGACAAGTTTCGTTACAAATGTTAATGTTGATAATACGATATTTCTGTCAAAAACAAAATTTAACCTGAAATAAGATCATTGGGACTACTAATTAATTTTATTTATATATGTTTGCTCTAACGATATTTCTGACCTATTTTCAAAGGTTTTTTGCAATATATATATATTTACACATGAGAACGAAAAATTTTGTTATTAGCCATCTAACCATACAGAAAGCTATTTTGCCCTAATAACTGCAAAATCCCTTGATACTACATACAAAAGATGAACTTTTCCTTATCTACATTTAAACTTCTGTTATTAGCACCACATACATTTCATCCGAATGGAAAAATAATTTCCCATCCAGAAATTTCCGTCATGACCTTCCATCATCTTATCTTCCAATTAGTTTATTTTCTATAATAGGCAAACCTGTAGAAAAATCGTACGCCCATTATCTCCGTTTATTATTACCCAACCTTATCTCTGACCAGTTCGCGTTCCGATGGTCTCATTTTACTATTCTGCTATGCCATTAGCGTTCGATCGAGTGTATAAGTATGAGCTGCTTTAGACGGTTAAAACAGTCATCCCATTCACATACTATTTGACCATAAAATCCTACTTAATGGACTTCTTTCTATAAGTCAGTTATTGCAAGGAAATATTTTAGGATACATACTGTGACAATAGATACTAATTAAAATTTCCATCATCTCAATCAGAAACCCGTATTTCAAGGAGATATCTCTTGCAAGACATGTCTAAGCAGTGAAAACTGACGAAGATAAAAGTGAACACATAATTTTCACCGAATGAAGGGTAACAACACTTATCGCAATCCACTACGTTAGTATCCCAAAAACTAATGTGGTTCACTACCTTAGGTTATACAAGGAGAGACGACTTTCATGGAACACACGGGGAACTGAAAGATTGCTCAATCAATGCTGGACAAATGATTAAAAGAACACCATTGTATCACTATTCTAACATACGAATTGAACATACGGCATCGAACTTATGAGGTTCAACCAAACGTTCCAACGTACCTAATTCTTACAAACTAAAATCGTCCGAATTATTGTATGCTCCTATCTATGAGAACTATCTTAACTAGCCAAAACACGTACAACAAATATCACAATGGCAATCCTGACCTGTATTTCAGAAACGTTCCGTCCAAGCGTCACTGTTCTCAAAACGTTCAGTGATTACCGCTAACGCCCGTTCGTTACTATTGTAAATAGTTCATACTTTTTCATTTATATGTTCATTTCTATTAAATTTAGATGAAACTAATCAAATTCATATTAAATTAATTTAAGCCTATTTGTTGGCGCAGGTTTGAATACAAATTAAAATATATTTTGACATGTTTTGTATTTTTTTTAAATTCTAGACCACTAGAACTACATGTTTAT
Source organism: Cimex hemipterus (assembly GCA_039619505.1). Lineage (NCBI taxonomy): Eukaryota > Metazoa > Arthropoda > Insecta > Hemiptera > Cimicidae > Cimex > Cimex hemipterus. Next base: position 31,570,952 of record CM077105.1, on the reverse strand, counting down.
TATTCAAATACAATAAAAATGTTCTAATATACAAAATAACGAAGTAAATAAAATAAAACATTATTTTAAGAAGATTGTTGTTGAGGATTGTTAACGTTCTTTTGTCAACAGGTAAGTTGTAATGGCTTATGTATATATTCATTTACACTTCAAGATTCATTGATAAGGATATTCATTTCTGATAAAGCAATTCATCCAAATTTGCATTTATTATTTTAAAAATCAGAAAGTCATGACGAGTATTCTGCAACAGCGGTTCTCTCATATCACGTACATCAGAGGAATCATGCACATGAGAGTGGAAAAGCTTCCCCGGTTTAATGTCCAATCGACCAAACGACATCGGCGAACAAACGTCATTCTGGCCGCCGTCCTCAAACCCCTCAACCGTCAAAAACAGTTCCCAACGTGCGTGAATTTGAGTGTGTATCGCCCTCGAAACCACAACAAGAGCCGGTGGCCCTCTCTCGATCACTGATCCATAAAATTGTCCTCTTCGACAAAACGGAGTATAAATTAAATTATGGGCCTGACCGCTTTGTTTGAACAATAGCGCTACCAACATTTATTGCGTCACTGCCCTTAACACAACGATCCTCGCAAACTACGATTCAGTAGTTTATAATAATTCACTTTTAGAAGGTTGTTGTTTGTTGCATGGGTTGTTCATGCATTATATTATCAATATAATGCTTTCAATAAAACCAGGAGTAAATATACTATATGAAATTTGATAAATAAGAAAGCGAAAAAATTAAACATTGGGGAACTGCTTGATGATGAGCCAATATTTTGGGCACTTTTCGGTCATCCTTCTTCCCAATTTCTACTGAAAATTGGAAAAGTTAAATGTGAGAATGGAACCCGCTTACTCGATGCTACCCTACTCCTTGTCGAGTTTTGGTAGAGGGTGCACATCTATTCGACGTCAAGCAAGGCCTATTTTGTTCTTAATTTATGCAAAACTTTGAAATAATTGTTTGTTAAGTTTTATGAGCACAACCAAGTGTTTACTCAACCATAAGTTGTTTGTTTAACTTGTTTTTTGATAAATTTTGTTCCTAATCATCATAATCAAATGATTTTTATAAAAACTCATGAATTTTTAATATTGTTTAATTTGATTTACTTTAAATAAGAATATTTAATTAATATAACGAGAAAATCACTTATCGGGCGGATGTGCAAGGGGGTAATACTACCTAATGGATAATGGGACTTTGAATTTGTGCCGGGTAGCATCGGGTAGCGTCGCATACAGTTGTGTTCCTCGCTTAATCCACGCCACATAATTAAAAAAAAAAACTAATTTTAAAAACTAATTTCAGCTCTTACAAAAAAAAAGAGGTTGACCTCCACTTCATCTGGGTCAATGCGCACCATGTAAATAGGCACAACGAAGTGACTTACTGGGGGATGACAGAATGGGGTTCCTTACAACATTATCGTCCCATGTGATATCACGGCCCACCTGAAACAAATTGCAAGAAGGAAATGGCAGAAACGGCATAATGAGTCCAAAACGACGAAACGCCTGTACTACGCCAATATGTAGCCTAGCATCCGACATAAACTCTGGTTCCTTAAGGTGAATAGACCAAGAAAGTTCTTCACGACGATATTCAGGTTTCGGTCTAATCATAACCTATTACCATACCACCTTGCGAAAATTGGTATTGTGGACAGAGTCGGTTGTGGATGCGAAGAAAGGACCATTGTCGATTCAAACCACGTTATCCTGGCTTGCTCAAGAAACACGTTGGACAGGGATGTTACGTCTCAAAACTAATAAAAAATGGAATAATATTCCCAACAAAAATGGATATCATACTCTCAGACACAAGAAACCTCCCGGTTCTCGATGCCCTCGTAGCCTTTATAAATAAGAAGAATTTTCAGGTTTGACAACATGAAGTGCATGAGGCAGGAACGAATAAAAAACTAGTCTTACTCTTTCGTGGCGTGGGGTTGCCCGGGGTCGGGTGGGTTTGAGTGGTGGCTGTGGGGTCGGGTGCCATAAGCGGCTTGGGCGTGTTTTGCCCCGGATTCTATGAGGATGTGGTCTTTTCCATGGTGTTGTAAATGGTTTTTATCCACATCCCCGAAAATGGAAACCGTATATAGGCCCTAAAAAGAAATAAATAAGTATGAGTGCATGTCCCCATAGGCAGGTTTGGGCATTCTCCCGCTTTCGGGGGTGCCTTGCTTGCTTCTTCCGCGAAGGAGAGAGAGAAAAAAATGGCAGATGCTCAAACGGTGATGCCAAAAAAAAAGAAAAAAAAAAGCCACTAGTAATTTTGAATTGTTCGCGGACAAATTAACAAAAGTGAAAACTATCTTGCTTAACAGAAAAACACTGATATATTTATAGGTCATGCTCTCATAAAATGTTTTCTTCATATGTGGGACTATCAACCTTTGGCCTCGGTTTATTATGTATAAATAGATAAAAACGACCAAATTTATCGTTCGTTAAAACCCAGCAATTGCAAGGAAAACGTACCTACGAAACACGTTCCTATATTTTTTATACCATACCTATGAGAAGATTTTTCTACTTTATAAAGAAACGAAAATCTAGAAATAAAAAATAAATAAATAAATCTAGAAATGAAATCCATCAGCAGAGATCAGCACAATATGCGAAAGTTTAAGTGATAAAGAAACAAATGCCCACGTTTCAAATGTGTAAAAAAATTTAAAAAATAGTAAAATTAAACTTTAGATATTTGATAATAATAAAACAATTAATTGGACAATAAAAATATTCGTTTACCATAAATAGATAAATTGGAACGGTAACTACTTACAGTAAATTGTTGTAGAGAATTTATTTTAGTTGTTTAAAATTTTACTTATTGAGCTTGAGTAACTTGTTCAAAATCCGTATCGTCGTAAACAACAAACTTTTGAAGACTCCTCATTGACGCAAAGTGAAACAACATACTCACCCTAATTTTGTGATTTTTACAAACTAACCCTACTTCATGATTTAAAAATTTAGAAATGCAGGGAGATATAAAAGAGTAATACACAGTTATTCAGAAACCTCGGCTATTAAGACGGTCTTCCAGAGTTTTATTGCACCTCAGAACCCACCCCAACCCACCACCGGACACCCTTGGGGGATCTTTGTGGGAATTCCAGTCCCGCACTGCGCCCTGATAAAACGCTATCGATCCCCACTTTAAGCCGAACCAATTGGGTAAATTTTTTAATGGGATTCTGCCTAATTACCGCGTGCCGCGAATGCTGATTTCTTACGGCGATTCCACGTGAGAAGTCGTATCTTTAGGAAGAAAACTTTGAGAAAAACGCTGTTTTGTCAAAAAAAAAAAAAAAATTAAAACTTCCTTATAAAATAATAAAGATAATTGGAGAAAACATGCCGAATAAAGGATCAATAGAAGTTACTACAACCAATTCTAATTGAACACCTGCAATTATATTTTTCTCACATGACAATATTTGCAGAACGAACGTTTTTTCTTTACTTTTTCTTATCTAAGTTACAGGTCTGCCTATAGGTTATATATGTGGGAAATCCCGTACGTCCTATCACGACCATTTTCTAATTAAGGATAATGTTAAGCCTTATTTTTCGGTCTACTTATTATTTTTCAAGATTTTTCAGGCTAGTTTGAGACTGGCTTTCTCTTTCAGTAATTAAAACAATAAGAACTTCGAGCATTGAAATTATAAAGCTGTGAACTGACCATTGTTGTTGGCTATCTTGTTTTGAAAGAAACTATTGTTTAATAAAATATCAACGTCACTTTTTGTTTTAGTTGTTCACTCTAATTTTGAAATATTTCAGTTCAGCCATGTTTGTATATAAACTATTGGTTCAAAAAATGCGTTTCTGTTAACCCCGCACATAATATTACCGTCCCTAAATTTGTGTGAGCCTTGTATACATCCATAAGACAAATTTATCTGAGTAATTAATGTACAGTTTGCTACAACCTTTCAAAACATCCATGCCAACATTCCAGTATCCTTAATGTCGCGGTTTCCGTAAAAAATCGTTTTCGTTATCTTTAGTAGTGGATTATTTTCTTTTACTGTGAAAATGTTCTCAATTTTTTGGCTCTTTGTTTGGCAATGCCAGAAATCGTGAAACGGGTGTGACAAACAATTCGTCTATTAGAAGAAAGGTTTTTTTTCCCATACCTTACTTTTAGCCCTTCCAAAGAAGATGGCGTAAATCAAAAACAAATCTTTTACTGACCAAACAGGGAAGCAGGTCGAGCATGATATAAGAAGATACAACCACACTAACATCAATGTAATTTTCAGAATATTTAAATGGAAGTAAAAAAACCTTACTTTGCTTACAACCATAACCGATTATTGGAGATAGTATTAATTTCAAACAGGTCTGAGAGTCCAAACGAGAATGAAGGGACCATAATGGTCGGAATTGTCCGAATGACTTCCCTGCAACATAAGAAAAAATCTCAGAACCGTCAGGTCGTATCCAATCAATAAAGAAAGGAGAATATGCAGAATATGGCAATCTGAAGGGCAAAACTATCCAGCCTGTAAGAGAGATATGAAAAAAATTTGTAATCTTCCAGATGTAGGAGTTTTTGTGATCGTACCTTCCTTATAACCCAGACCAGCGATTAAAGATAGCGTTAAGCAGAAATAAGTAGGATAGACCAACACCGACATTTTTTAACTTGTTTCAGTAGAAAAAACCGTATACGTGCTATATTTTTTCGGTTATCTTAGTATGAAAATTCCATTTACGTAAAGAAATACTAAAGAAAATATTTACATCATGTACATATAATTTACATCGTGTTTATAATTTTTAAAACATTCGCATTTATTATCAAGATAGTCAACAATAAGCCCAAACCATTTCAGTAGGGACTATTTGAACTTCTTCTTGTAATGATTATTTTCTACATTTTCCGTTTCTATTTGTTTATTTTCAAGATTACTAATGATGTAATTAAAACTATTAACGATTAACAATTTGTAAATGAAAACATTATATACATATACTGGGAATATGTATATGTATTATATTATTATAATTATTATAAATTAATTATTATATTGTTATATGTTTAATTTATATACAATATTTAAATAATTAATGAAACTGAAGTACTGCTTTTTAATTTCATTTATATAACGATAAATTAAATCAAATTACATTAGATTACAAATAATTTATCACTATGTTTTAAAAATCTATATAACAATCAATTTTCGTTATGATTGGCGCTATCGTGATAGGGAACAATAAGCTTAAAGGCATTTTCGAGGTGTTTAGAGGAACACCTTCGTTTTATAAAAATAATCCCACTGACTCTTTAAGTTGTAAAATATAATTTTTTAATGTTGTTTTATTCATGTGTAGATATTGCAGCATTTAAGAAGAAAGTTATTTTCATAGTTTATTCTCATCAATCAAGTGGAATCAGATTTTGTTTTGTAATTTTGGATACTTCCTGTTACGTTTAAATTAATTGAGATGAAATATTCTTGACTATGGCTAAAATGATTAAATAGCAAATTTTAGTAGTTTGGTAATGAACAATGTGTACAGGCAAACCGAAATGATCAGACACAATTCATGTCTCTAACACAACCTACTCAGTACAGAAATTTGACATAAAATATTTAACCATAAACAAACATTCAGAAAAAAACATTTAGTTAGTTTAGATGATTTTAAAGTAAATTACGATCTTATTTTTTTTGTTTAAGTTTATGTTTAAAATTATATAAAGTCCCGTTGTAGCGTTTTCATTGTTTGTATCTATTATTTGTTTGACAATAGCACCATAAATTTCATTAGAATAGAGTTTGTGTTAAGAGGGAAATAAATAAATATGAGCAGTAATGTAACACGGACAGATGCTTAGAGGTTTATGTACTTTATACACTGAAATAAATTAAGCATTTGTACCATTAGTTGGCAGTTTGCCCTGTTGTGTGTGAATACAGGGTTGAATGGTTTGGCAACAATGTGTGAAACATCAAATCTATAGAATTGAATAATTATCAGTTATTTCTTTTTGAAAATATTTTACATTTTTAAAACGAATTAAACTCTTTAATAATGATCACAAGAATTTTTTAAATATGATTCACATTTCCAGGCTCCAGAGTGAATAACCTACTATAAAATAAATGAATTTAATTGGTCTTTTACTATTTGCTTTAAACGTTTTCGGTATGCAATGATGATATTAAATCTATTATTTTAATTACAGGACTGTTTGAAAAACTAATTACACCTCTGTTCTAGCCTTTTTCTAAATAGTGCTATTGTTGTTATTAGCTCATTAAGTTATAACTTACACAAATCATAAAATTTCGAGTTGACTTACGTTTAAATGAAAAGTGTTCTGGCAATAAGTTTTGCCACCCTCACATTTTGGGGATGACACTTTCAGTCACTTTGAAATCGTGTTACATTGATTTTTTAAACTTGATGTACCTAGAAAATTTTACAAGTATTTGGTTATTGCATATGTTGTTTGAAAATGGTAATGGTTAAAACTTTCTACAGAAATCTTGGTTAAGTAATAATTCTAGTGGTATAATTTAGTTGTTTGAAATTTCCAGATTTTATTCTTTAAAAAAAATCGATATCTGTAGTGGGCGGCCTTAACATTTAAAAGCCTCTTAACCCCTGCAATATTGCCAATATATATGTGTAATAATACAAAGACGAGAGGTAAAGTGTATCCGTTTCAAACGGGGGAGAAGGCTTTGTAAGGCGTAAGGGGGCACCAACTATAGATCGCGATTACAGCCATAGCTTTATTACTGTTTTATTGTTTCTTGCACTGCGCCCCTGGGATATTCGACCTTTGTCAATTTTCCATCCCCTTGCTCCTGAGCCCCAATAAGACTCACTCTCCGACTTAAACAAATAAGTTGTGCAAATAGCCGTCTGAAATTGGATTCCGGAGGATTTTCTGCCGATCGGAATACACTGTTGATTTGTTTAAACGCCTCGTCATTTGCATGCCGCTTAATTCCGGCTTTTGGACGCCTAACTAGCAAGGCTATGAATGAACTCAAATAATGTAGACCGGAATGAACGTAACATGATTTGGACAACCGTCCCTTTTATTCCAAATAAAGTTTACAAACTTTGCACAAAAAACGGAAAACATTTGTTTTGCGTTTTCATGAAACATAGCATCATAAATTATAAACTGGAAATTTTCTTTCACTTAAAAGAACACCAGCATCAAGAAAAATACTGAGACTAAATACATAACATAAGATTTACAATACCGAAATTCATATCTAAATTTATGTTAGGTTATATACTCATTGATATATGTCCAAAATAAATTTAAAAATATAAATTACAAACATACCACATAAAAAACACACCCAGAATATTACCACTCTAAGACACATTTTGGCTACCCATTTCTCGTTGCTTGATGACTTTTATGTAATTTGCAAAAAAATATCGAGTTTGAAAATATGTAACTTTAAACGGTAATTTTTAAATATTATTTTTTAACAAGTTCTAAAATATATTGCTAATTTTTATATATCAATATTTACATAATTAATTACGGTTTTCAGTTGAGATAAAAAAGGTTAATGGCACGAGAGGGATTCGAACCCAGCTTCGACTAGATACGCTAGATACGCCGCTGCTCTACCACCTGAGCTATCGTGACCTCGATCCACTCGGACATCAACTCCCCATCTCAATTTCACCTTACGAGTTCATGGATCGAGGTCACGATAGCTCAGGTGGTAGAGCAGCGGCGTATCTAGCGTATCTAGTCGAAGCTGGGTTCGAATCCCTCTCGTGCCATTAACCTTTTTTATCTCAACTGAAAACCGTAATTATTAATTGTTATAAATTAATTGGTCAAGCGGACCATGAAAACAGTGAATAATTATTTATATATTTAGTTTGTATAAAAAATCCTATTAGCACAATATTCTTTGTTTTATTAGATATCCCAAAAATGATGCCCCACACACTCGCGCGCGCAACAAGGTTGCTAAAAACAGATGATGTTGAGGAACTGGAAGTGAAAATTTATATACATACATATTTCCAAAAGAAATGTAAGAATAGAAAACAAAGCTAAATTTTTAAGGACCCCAAAGAGACCATTACCAATAAAATCGCTGTAGAATCAAGGAATTTTCCATATTGTCTTAATAGATAAATTAAATCATGAGAAAAACAGACCGTATCTAGCACAACATGTGCACATGTATGTATGTGTTTGCATGAAACTAAAGAAGAGGAAACCCTTCGAAAAAGTAAAGTAAGTAAATATCTGTCGGAGTTTTTAAGTCGTGTTTATACCAGTTATATTGAAACACTGTGAAAATTAAAAGTTTCTAAGATAAACTAAGAGTGAGGAACTCCGTGTTATCATTTTAATTATCTAAACAATTTAAGTTATATGTAATCTGGAAGTTAAAAAAATATATAATGTTGTATAATACTGTTAATGTGAAAAAATATAATTTGTACATGTTTAATGTTGCTGAAAATGGAGAAAGAATAAAATTCCTATTCGGTGGTGAAAAAAGTCGGGCTGATCCAGCCAACATTTGCGGCTGATCTAAAATGATAGGCCACAATTAAACTCAACCCCATTCAGAAAGTTTGGTCTAAAAATAAAGTTAACTTCATTGTCACAAGTGGAGGATTTTATCTGTGTTTTATTTAACTCTAATGTATTCAAACGGACAAAATGCTATGAAAGCTAATCAATGGATAATTGCTTAAGAGATAATTAAAAATATTAAGGGTAGCCACTTTTTTGCATCAGGAGACCCAGCATTGAGTATAGAGAGATGTCGCAGCAGCATAACATCTATTACAAGCGAAACCAGCAAGGATGGGCAAGGCAAATTGGTCAATTATAACCAAACTACGGTACTCGTCTACAATTATTTATATACAAGCTTAGACACACAAGTTTAATTTATTTATTGATAAAGTTTCGTAAAATAAATTTATATGCACTGATATTGGAATCCTTACATTTAATATTTTATACATCCTTTAATAATTAGTTTTTTTAAGCTCATTAATTTATTGTTATTAATTATTAAAATTTTGTGCGTTTTCAAATTAGATAATCTTCAGATGATTCGAAAATTAATATTAAAAAATTAATTTTATACAAAAGGAATGTTTACCATTTCTGGATATATACCTCTTTGCTGAATTTGTCTGGCTTATTGTCATTCGGAGTTAAGGAGTTAACTGTTCACTGGAACAGTGTAGTGAAGAATGGCTATCATTAATTGTATATATGCCTGGAATTTCACTTATTAGGAGTGAATCACTTGGCTTCTTTGATAAATTTCCAGTAAAATTCATTCTCAATCATTGAAGCTCAACGGGCTTTGTGCGTTTCGCTAGCAGTGTCTGCGTTGCCGTTCAAGAGGGAGAATGGAATCATTCTCGTAATTACTGCCGGTTTCTCGAAGGGGCTCGAATATCTTCACGAGTCGAATCCCGTTGGGAATTTGCTAAATGATGAAGGCATTTGATTAAACAGAAGCCGGAAGTGATTTTAGAACAACAGTCCCACGGCTGCCATTCCAATTAATTATGCGCCGAAAGTATTTATTGTCCTATCGGTGAAAATCGTGTTAAATCTGGCGAAAAGGGTTCCCTGAGGCAAAAACCATCGGCTGAGAGCACACGTGAGCTAAATGCAAGCCTCACAAAAGGGTGACGATTGATTCGGACAACATTGTCAGTAAGCCTCGGTTCTCTTTTCAACAAAAGGACAATACAATACTTCGCCATTGTCCACAACTAAGGCCTCATGCTATTTCCACGCTCATTTTCGTAGAATGGAATTTTTTCATAAACATTGAGAGTTTAGAAAGGAAGAACTTGCATTGTCATACTCTTGGTTGTTACATAAGTTTCTCTTTACAAAATAAATATAAAAATATTTTTCAAAAAACGTTCCTATTATTATAATGCATTTATTGAATTATTTACTTTTTGAATAACATATTAAAACGTAATAAGAATTTCGGGTAGAATACAACTTGTGAAATTTTTACAGCATTAGATACATTTTAAAACCGTATCATTGATAGTTAAAACATTAGCCTTCTACAATGATCTTTATTACAAGATTATGTGACTTAATCGACGGCATAAGACAGGCTTTAACTTCCGCTGGCGTATGTAAAATCGTTCATAATTGTGAAACCAAATGTCGCGTTGATCGGTACTTTAAGTTAATCAAAATTAATAATAGGCATAAAAAAGTCGAATGAACAAGGTACCACCGATTGGTATGGCTAGACCAAATCGGCGACAACCACGGCGAAAGCAGTCTTAAACTTTTGGTGGAGATCGCACAGAACAAGGGATGAACCAATAACAGCGTAGCTTCGTTACGTTTATTTTTTTTGGTTATTTTTCATTAACAGCAATCCTACATTCTTCTAATAACACAATTTTAAGAGCATTCGTTGTAACAACTTATCTGATTAATCCAGACAGCGTCATACGATTATTTGTACCAGTGCCGTCGAAAATGCGTGTTTGTCAGCTCTCGATTACGTCTGTCTGAGTCGCTGGGGGGCTGGTGAAAAGGGGTGCAAATGAACGGACGGCGAGCCGAGGGATTTACGCGAGCCTGATAGGGTGCCGCACCCTCTGCTTATATTTAAACGTATATTTGTTTGCCTTAGTAATTGCGACCTCGGGACAATATTGCATGCGTTGCGTCACGCTTTGTTTGTTTTCGCAACACATTATAATTTTATTGTAATCTCACCCCTTCCCCAATATAGTCTCTACATTTCTCTATACATGTGCAAAGAAGAAGGTTTCATATATCAAAAGAAGAAAAATGAATGTACAAAAAAAAATGAAAATGCCCATTACATTAAAAATGAATAAACACACCACAGCATCTCACCCAAATGAGTGAAATTAGTGCGAACACTATGTAGAACATTGAAACATTGAAATATACCAAGGTCTCCAGAATCGATTGATCATATCAACCAACAAAAACACCTTCGATTAATCTGTAAGAGACTCATTTTTCATCTATCAAGAACATCGTAAAAAATCTGACTAATCCAAAATTACAAAACAGCACTACCGATGATCGTCATACGTCGAAAAGCGTGTGGTGGACAAAACCGAGTTTAAGCAATACAGAATACTCCTAATCGAGCTAACCTTTGCTTAATTAAACTGCAGACTCAAGGAATCATTTCACTGTCATTTCTTAATTAAATGGCTTTATACGTCTATTGTTACCGCCTATAAGGTATTTACCTTATACATATATACATACACACACACATACACACATATATAATATATATTACGAAATCAGACATGCATAATTTTATCTAATTTATTTTTGATTAGAACTTGGAAAATAACTGATACATCAAATTCAATTTAAAATTATTTTCACCTAACCTTTCATATTTACCATTTAACCATTCTGAAATCACGACACATTCTTAGCAACCCTTTTCCCTGGTATGACGAATAATGCACGATATACTAAATATAAACATGATGATAACAATGGTTAGAAACATTAACTTTTCTCTTGATTGTCTTTTATTTTAAGTACGTATTTATTAATTAGGTTGCTTCTTCTGAAAGATCTTGTAGGTTTCTTTTTCATAGTTCATGCAATCTAGAAAGTAAGTCTATAAAGATTGCCAATGTAAACGCTAATATCTACGGTTGTCAATGAAAGAAAATAAATTATTCGCAGAAAGATTATTGAAATATATTGATCAAAATAATATAGTTTTGACTTACATGATTATATCACCAAATTAAATCTAAATTGTAGCAGGACGTTAATTGCATCAAATTATAACAACTAGACCAATACATCAAATTGATAAATCAATACATGTTTCATTGCAAAAAGGAAAAGAAAGAAGTAGTAGATCACTTCGCAAATTAGGGTGAGTAGGACGAGAACATCCCTCATAGGGCCAGAACTTTTCTACGGAACGTTCAAAAGTTTCGTGAAAGACGAGGTACAAAGTGAGAACAAGAAAACCTCTGATACGGGTAAAACACCCCGGGCGAAGACAAGCCGATAGGTTTATTACCTTCCCTGAGGTAAAAGGAAACAGAATGCTCTCCCACGGATAGCTAGATTTGGAAATCCGACTACTCGTGAGATATAATCGGCTAAATTGCCATCCGGTAAACGGGTTAAAAATAGAAGTAAGTTCGGAAATGTGAGAAAATAGAATAATAAACAAACACATTGCTCAAGTAAACATATTTTTTCTACGAAAAAATGAAATATATTGGAGAACAGCCTCTAAAGAACATCACAAAGGTAATCAATTAATACTTTGGATTTATGACGTGGCATATGAAAAAGCATTAAACCAGGTAACCTCTCCGGTTACCTTCCCCTATCTCTTTAAAAAATGAGATATAAAGAAAGAGAGAGAGAGAGAGAGAGAGAGAGAGAGAGAGAGAGAGAGAGAGAGAGTGGGAGGTGGAGAAAGAATTAGATATAGAGATAAAGAATGAATGATGGATAATAAATATATACTGGAATCCAACTGTTTCAATCCCCCTCCTACTATTCTCTCTCTCTCACTTCCTCACTTCCGCACTCTCATTTTCTTTATTTCTCTCTCCCTTTCTTTTCCTTACTCTCTTTTCTCTCTCACTTTCTCTGTCGCTCTCTCTCTCTCTCTCTCTCTCTCTGTCTGTCTGTCTCTCTCTCTCTCTCTCTCTCTCTCTCTCTCTCTCTCTCTCTCTCTCCTCTACCCCTGATCCTTCGTTTTCTGTCTCTTTCCTCTCCCACAGCTATCTCTCATTCTATGTTTCTTTTTTCACTATCAACGTGTTCAACATTCGAAGCCCACACTAAGAAAATTATGTATTTTTAGCTAATAAAAATCTATCTCCAACTCAATTACAATTTAGTTGCTTTGAAAATAATTCTTTAAGTTGTTTGTTTTAGTCTAGTTGATATTAACTAATTTCTGTCTTTATAATATCTTATAACTTGCGACAGTGTTTGGATTGCAAATTTTTTTGAGCTGAAAATCCGTTTCCTAGGAGGGGAGGATTAATTTTCACAGACATCATCGTCTTGGGACCTTCCAGATTATTAGCTTCCCGCGGTTTGTTTATATGTGTTTAACGACCCTGTGTTAAACACACGGTTAGAGTTAATGTGGGGAGAAATAGAGCGCGAGATTGATCGAAACCCTTCACAGTCAGCAATTCGGCTTAATTTCAGCAGAAACGGGTTGGAAATATTAAACCGAACCTAGCAGCAATAATTAGTACAGTCTATATTTAAGCACAGTTTTGTCTAATTTCATCGTAAAACTAACTACACAATAAAAAGTTCTGATAGCTTATTGAAGCGGAAAAGACAGAAAATTATTAATTATGGAATTGAAAGAATGAAATCAATTTAATCTTTAACGGACTAATTTAAATTATTGCACTTTCAAATATTTTCATATTTCCTCCCTCCCTTTTAAAATACTTTTTTATTTTAAGACAATGAAGAAGCGTCTCCTTTTTTTTTTATTTTGTGACTTCTTCAAAACAAAACTCTTTTGAATTCCAGGACAGAGCCGCTTCCTTTTCAAACTTTGGAACATTTTAAGTTCGTAAATACGTTTATTTTGTTGGTGTTATTTAGCAACATTAGATGTAACAGGAACATTTTTTATTTTTCTTGTGGCTGTAAATTGTAGTAAATAATAAAAGGATGATTTTTTTAATTTCATTTCAAAAGCATAAATTTTTTCCTAATTGCATTTTATAGTAGTAATTCTGAATATTATATTATATTTGGTAATTAATGGGGAACGTGATTGAAAGTGATAATTTACTGGCCACTGTCTTGCCATTGTCCCTACATCCTGCCCTACAAGGAAAGATAGATTTTGAACATTTTATTCTTTAAATAAACAATTAAATCTGAATATTATTTAATAGTTTTCGCCGTATTTAATATTCTGGCTATTACAGCTGAATTTTGCAGATATTTTAATGGTGGACCATATTCAACATAGGTTTTATGTTTTAGTACTATAGTGCATGTGGAATAATAGTATTTTAATACGGCAGGCATTCAGTTTGAATGAGTATTCATCTCTAGGAATGTTTGAAATCCACCTCCTCGCCAAGTATGAAGACCCGAAGATCCTTGTTCTCTTGGAAATGAACTAAAATACCGGATGTTATACAATCCTGGCGGCCATGTAACTGCTCACAGGAGGGGTCTCGTCCGAATTAATTATTTCAAACATTTCTCCCCCGAGGCGTTTTCGTGGCTCAAGTAGTTGAAAATCCGGCAAAGAGGAGAGTTGGGGTCTGCAGCTCGCCGGTTGAAAATTTAATTTAATGTGGTCAACGTTCACTTGATTTAGACGGGCCGTTTAGGTATTTTGCGACCGTTAATGTACAAACGCCTCTCTAATAGGGCTTGAAAATTAGAACGTAGAGATCTTCTTACCTGTAATTCCATTCGTCTAGAAATTTCTTTACAACGCATTTATGCAAACATGCAAACATTCATAGCACGGAACTAGAGCACAATATTTCGAACAATTGTTACATTCAATAGTATTACGTGAAAATGTTTTAATCGTGAAATACAACACAGTCGTTAAAATTGATATAAACAGCTAATGCCCCATTTATCATTTTTAACTCGGTTGATATTGCAGGTCAATTCGTGCCTTTTTTGTCTACTCCCGGAACAACACATCACTCCATTTTTATTGTTAACACAACTAGTGATTTACAAAAACACAAAATTGTTTTTAATGTAAACAATTCAAATTTACTAGACGATTTTTTTTTGTTTCTAAAACTCGTTTTCTTAAATATTTGAAATGAAAACTGGGTTGAGTTTGGGTTTTGTATTATTAACGAGTGGAACTCATAATTACCATGCTAGTCATTTTGGGTTCAAATGCCAGCATAGCCCATGACATTTTTATTGGTAAATAATATTTAAAAGGTATTATAAAGCCTTTTTGCTCTTCACGCTCGTTGAGACCTACAAAATGAACCGGTATCACTCTAATTTAAAACCAATTAAAGTCATCAAGCTGAAAGATATACCATTTCAAAATATTCTTTTTTTAATAATATATTTACATAATTTATTACAAAGCATATTAAATGTTCATTCAAAATTTGTTTATGAATATTCAAAATTATCAAGTCGACATGGTTTAACACATACCGTTATGATCGATGGTAAACTTTTTTTCATCTTGTCGGGTAATATCATTAGTCATTTTATGCTTTCATTTATTCTCATTAAAATGTCTGAATCTCATCACGAAGGAAGTCACGGTTGTGATTGGAATTTGGTATGATTTATTGAATAAGATAAAAAGTATTATTGCGACGAAAAGACATTGTAATCTAGAAAATTTGACTTTTATCGTAGAGATGATGCATTTATGTAAATTTTTAACCAAGATTTAAGCACTAGTGTTTTTTCAATGAGTTCTTTCTTTTTGTATATAAATTTAAATGTTTTATTTATCCAATTGTATAAGAGAATTAATCAATTGAGATCGATAGGCAAAATTTAATATTAAGTTTATACCATTTCTTTTTCATCTTGGAGTTTTATTGGCTGTAGAAAATAACACTTTAATTTTTCAGATCAGTGATCTCTAGCGCTGTACAAATAAAACAACGGTGCCGAGAGAAAGGGTTATTAAAGAAAGAAGATTTCGCTCCGTCGAAATATTCATTTTCCACGTCCTTTCTCGGCTTTGTTGCAAAATATCCTTTAATTAACGCTACAAATTGTTCACGCTCGAACGGATTATAAATTGGGCCAATTTTATAGAATGTAATAATAACGAGGTGTTATCCACCCGGATGAAATAATGGATATATATATCCAGCCATATGAATTTTTTTTACCTTCTACAATACGAACAAATTTTTAAAATAGAATAAATATTTCACAAATGTCTGTTCGTTCGACCGATTTTATTACAACGATTGAACTATGACAAACTAGATTAGTTCCATTTTGGCAATAGGCATTAATTTTTCTCACAAAGTGATACCGTCCCTTCAGTCTTTTTTTATATTAGAATTTTTATATTACATTTTTCATCTTGAATTTAAATCATTATGTAAATATTAATAAAGTTAGAAAATATTTTAGTCTTAACTTAAATGACCTAATTCGTGTTACTTATAATATCTGTGACATGCAAACACAAATAATGATCATCAATCACTAGGCCAAATGTGCATATAACAAACGAATAAGTAACAAGTAATCATATTCATTATAATACTCTTAAAATGCATCCACGTGTGATGTAGCGTACTTTGTTCTTCTTTTTTTTTGTTGGGCCCAACCCTGAATTCGAAAATCGAAAACAAGGTCCCAGAGTTTTTAACGATCGGATCTGACTACAATAATTCCTTTTATTGGTCAGGCACCTTGTAAGTTTTATTCAAACCAAAATAAATATGAAACCGAATGTTTGTTGAATTTGAAATTTTAATTATAATTTATTTCACACAACTTTACAATATGTTTTACTAATTATTATTTTTAATTTAAAGAATCCTTTTAACATATAATAAGCTTATCTCACATCTAGAAATTTTAATTTTAAAATGAAATTTAAATCTTGTTTTATAACACAATTTTTTAACATAAATATTATCTCTTCTGGTTTTCTTTATAAAAATATATTTCCTTTTAAAACTAAATTACAATTATTATTTTTGTTTTGACGTCAAAGTAATAATAAAATCACATGAATAATGTGCACACCCAATTTTTCTATTTTTTACCAAAATAACTGTTTATCCACGGAAGCCAGAAATGGAATTGAATTAGCACTTTAAAAAATATAGCCCTTTCTTGACCCCTACTCCTTGCACTATTAGAGTATGTGGAGGGGCATCGCGGTTCATTTAAATCTGAATGTTACACACGTAACTATAAACAACCACACGCAAACACAAAATTTGTTTTTGTTATTTATCTGAGTATACCGTAATTTTCGGCATTAACTTTAGAGAACACAAACAACATAAACCTACACGAGGTAAAAAGAAATTGTGTGATAGAACTCTTTTTTACAATAAAATATTTTATACTCCAGAATGAATCACGATCGCTTTTTTGTTATCATTGTTAATATTAATAAATATTATTTAGTAGAAAGAGAAAATTATGTAAAGCAATTGACATAAACAATTTACGCATAATAAAAATGAAAGTTAATTATGTACCTGTGCTATCAGGATTCATGAGAATCATAATGTGGGAACGATAATTGAAGTTCGGTTTGGTTATCGCTTAGATAAAAATACACAAAATGCTACGCAACTGCGTCATTTCAAAATCGATTGTTTGGAAAAAATTGTTTATACTAGGGCTTTGTTATTAGATCGTAGTAAAGCGTTTCATCAAATGTCATACACCCTTCTAATAAGGATCCTTCGGAGTTATGGAACGTTTCTATTACTTCCTCTAAATAATGAACAAATATTTTAAAAAAAGTTAAAATAGATTTATATTCTCTAAAATTACAACCCTTGAAAATAAGTGTACCTCAACGATCTCCTCTGCAACCCCTTAAATTTCGTATTTATTAAAATACAATTTTCTTCTATTTGCAAATTTAAAACTGAAAAGTTTTACTAAATTCACGTATAAAATATAGCAACTCTTGAAAGAGAGAAATTGTTATAATGGATTTCTTTGAGACGTGGTTCAAAGAAAGAGGGTTTTTCTTATATAAACTCGAAAAAATCAAATTCTTGTATTTTTATTATAAGATTTTACACAGCTATTTCATGTTTTTCTAACGTACTGGAGACAAACATCGGCATAAAATCTCTTATCGGCCCCGCTTGTCCAAAAGATCACTTAGTGGTTTAGTTCTCTCCTATTTGTATTAAAAACGCTCTCTACACATGTGTCGCAGAAAACCTGATAAATCCATACTTTTTTGATTCAGTCAATCGTAACATAGTTTAATGGTGTTGGGTCAATCAGAAAAAATAGTATGTACAGAGAAGAGCAATTGAAGATAACTTGAAGTCTTAGGAAGATTAAGATAAAACATTTAAATATTAAAAATTTGACTCTTCCTTGCCTTATTAATATTTATATATTAAAAATGTAAATACATTTAGAAAACAAAAGTGAATCTGTTCATAGCTTAAAAACGAGCTTAAAAGTGAAAATTCCAGTTTCATAATTAAGCATAGCTGAGACTAATCAACCCAGATGCCTAAATTATACAACCTGTAACCCGAAAAATTCAAAGAAGAAACTGAAAATGGATTTAAACTGGCAGTTCATAAATATTTATCATTAAATGAATTTATGTCCATTAATGAATGATGTGCACCAGAAAATGACAATTGTACTCCCAATTGTTTAACAATAAATCTATGTATATGGTAGTGTATAATGAATTTTACAATGAACCCAGAAAGTAATGGAACCAATGAGAGGAAGATTATACAACCTCAACCAACGCTACATACTAACGTACAAAAATTATGTTATGAGTAGCTTGCTTTGGGTGCACAAAAAATCTTTCAGTATGCTCACATACGAATAAATAAAAAAAACACAAGCAAACAAATGCGTTCATATATACAATATTTCATTCATATTATATGTAGTATAGGTTTAAACTGACGGTTTAATTGATATATCAATAAATATACATTACCTAAAAGACGATTCAAATGGTAAATATAACAAAACTCTAGTAATAATAAAAAGTTAAATTTTCTTTGCAATGAACATTTGTATTATATTTTGTTTATTTTTTGTTGTTCTGCAATGAACATCCGAATTGGTAGTAGTTAATTTTTCGTAGGTCGGTCAATCTAGATATGAATAATAAAGGCCGACAGCTATGATTTAGAGGGTGGGATAATGAAGTGGATGCTTATGTGCGCCATATGACGTTCGCCGGAGACAATAGGGGCCACTTGAGCGGTGACATCACGGCTGTATGGACAATTTATAAGAATTGCGGCCTCCCAACTGTCCCCGTGGGACCATGGGGTGGAAACGGCCCAGGAGAGAATTTTAGCAATCTTGTACTTCTATTAAACTCTACATCACTCCAAGGGAGCCATGTTACACTATTCCATTTCTTTTTTTCTATATGACCATTTCATGAAAACCTTTGGAAATGGCCGTACGCAGTTGAAGAGCGTAACGTGTCGCTCACATTGTAAGCGTAGAAATGTAAGTTTAGCCCTTTTTTACTGCTATTTAAGGAATGATTAGTCCATAAAAGAAATTCCTCATAATTTTTATGACTGACAACGCTTACTTGCCAAGAAAATAAGTGTATATTATACTCCCAGGTCATTAGGTTTTATTTTACGTTACTCGTCTCAGAAAATAGTTTTACCTTTGGCGTCTTTTACAATGGAAAAGGGTTGTTTTAAATATACGCTTTGCTCATGGGCAAGGGGCGAAAGTTAATTTAACCTCCAGTTTCCTTAACGCCCTCTCACTCTCTCGCAACGGTGAGCCCATATCCTTATAAACAGGGCAATGTCCCATTACATTTCATGTTATCACGGCTATATTTTTTATAACGTAGACGTGAATGTTACCCACAGGGCCTTAGCTACCCCAAGTTTTTAATGGAAACACCAACAGCTCTTCCCCCTTACCAAGAATAATATTCGACTTAAATAATTACGCACTGGGTAGTGCGAACCCCTTTTGTCCCTATGCGTCCATTTTTGGATAAAGTGTATTCATTATTTAGGGGTAGGCTTTGTTAGCATGAATACTCTAAAATAAAACGAATGAAAAATTCTGCCAAGCGTTGTGTTACTTGTACGTTTCATATTTCAAACATTTTATCTTGCAATATCTTCGACGATTTATACTGTACTTCTCTTGAAAAATTGAAATATGTTTCAAAAGCAATAACGGTAGTACAAGCAATTTATGTAAATAGTTTTATATAGTAAAATAAACAACGGCTTTTTATTATGTATTAACATACAATAAAAATAATTTACCTCCCGACATTTGGGAATGATTTTCTTCACTTTTCTGCAGATTCATGATTAAATTCCAACGAATTAAATTTTTTGCTATACTGTATTTGAGTATTTTGCTAGAAATATGTTTTCTTCAAAAAACAGTGTACTTGAATTAAACTCTAAAAGCATACTTTTGAATGAAATAATTTAGGAATTTATGGGAAAAACACTGACGATAACATATATCTGCTAATGGTCGTCTTAAAGGATATAGGGCTACCATATTATAACTAGAAAATTATTAATCAAAACATCACTGAGCTTTTTCTTTCTAATATGAACTGTTCAAATATGAATTGGGATATTGCAGATTACATTTTTTACTTTCCCTAGCATTTTTTTTTTATTATAAATTATAAATTAATAATTTATTATAATCATTATGATTTTACTGAAAGAAAATTTTATTAAGAGATTTTGAAAGGTAAAACACGAAATGGTTTAATACCATAGTTTGTTTAACGGACCCAATTTTTTAAAACAATTAATAACGTGCATAATTTCTCTGTTATCTAATATCTTTTTGCACCTGTTAGCCACACTGTTAAGAAGTTCATGACTTCTTTCATAAAGAATTTCACTCCATGGATATCGAAAGTTGTTGCAGGTCAGCGGACTGCAGATGGTTTGAAAAACCTTGCCTGCAACACATCCCACATGTGCTCAACGGTTGCCTCAAGGGGCTGAAGGAAACGTCTCAGGTTTTGTAAACATTGATGAACAATTCTGTCTCAATGAGATCTGGCATAGTCATCTAAAAACAGAAAATCTCTGCCAATGAAGTCCCTCGTTTTGAGGGATGTATTACTCGATAATTCCTTAAGCGTAACGGAATGCGGTGAGGTTGCCCTCAACAATATGGGGTTCGTCCTTCAGTGGAACCCCAGCCCACATCCCTTCCCCAAACTGCATTGAAGAGGGCACGAACTGGGCATTGTACGCATCCGTGTTCTCGGTAGACTCTTCTTTGCACAGTCAGAAACGCCACTTATTAACATACATATTAGTGTTCTGTTTTAGGCGCTGCACCGTATTCTCCCGAGTGTGGGCTGTTGCTGGAGGTCGTCTAAAACGTGGCTGAACTTTGAGACCAACTTTCCAACAATTACGAATCATTTGTGGAAAGGCGTTGCCAAAACATCTTTTACTGCGTTTAGCATTTAGTGGGCCACGTGGAAGGGTTCCGTCTTGAAGCAATGACAATATTTCGTCCTGCCGTCGTACGGTCGTAATGCGCTGAGATCCACTACCAGTCCTCCTACAGGCACTTCCAGCCCCGAGGAGCATTGAGAAACGCCAACTGCCTCTGCGGTATCCACTTGCCGGTGACCTCTATGAATCATTCTCACCATTATATTCAAGATTATGGGCTTTCATGGTTAAAAAAATACAGCTGGGTTAAAATGGAGAAAAGGTATGCAAAATGAATAATCGTTATTTTTACTAATTTCTAGTAAACCCGTTATTCAAACTGAGAAGTAGCTTATATTGGTTTTTGGTTTAATTTTCTATTTTGTTTTTGCCAACTAACACGAATATACAAGAAAGAAAGAAAGTAGGATAAAATTAAATTACAAATATCCCTATTAATGTTTGAGTAATTTACAATCAAGAAACTGTAATCTGCAAAACCTTCCTGTGCAGACAGCAATACAATAGTTGTTAAATGTGTCTTTTTTAATTAGATTTAATTACATACGTTCGGATAATTTAATAATGAAATAATTCATTTATATATTTATCATCAAAATTTTGCAAAGTTGTAGAGAGCATAACGTTAATATAAATTATTATTACAAGCATTCAGGTGAGTAAATTCCGTTTTCAATTAGTAAATTAAAGGAAGTGGTTTCCGTAGCCTCCGGCCATCGCCCAAACAACTTTATATAAACCATTTTCAGTTTCCTGGCCAAAACCAAATTTTATTGAATTGTTCCAGGTCGAGAGTAGTTTAATTTGGTGTACTGAAAGAGGACGTAAGAAGAGTCTGTTCAGTGATGTACGTTCAGATAAGTGGATTGGCTTGGGTTGGCAATTAGCCGTCGTGAGCCCCATGGATCACTCGCGTCTTGAAGGCAGTAGTGGTTTTTATGTAGCCGCCCCAAGCAATTGGAGCTACGGGACTTGACCCGACCTACCTCCAATTGCGCTTGACAAGTCAACCGGTAAATTACACAATTAAGGTACCCGTCCGCTCTGTAAATAAACACGGGGCACACGGGACGTTTTCATATGTGTTTTAGTTTATCCCTTCCATCCATTACTGGTCCCTTTGGGAAAGGCATATTCGGAAATTCAACATTTCCTGTTGAAGGGTTTACTCCGATGAGGATAATTAATCTACAACTATAAACGTACTAATTTAAATTTAAAGCAATTCAAAAAATTTAAAAAATACGTTTCAAATAAATATAAACTGACAGAGAAAAAATTCCGCCCATTGATTTTCTTTTTCATTTTCACGGTAAAAGAAAATTCTACTCTTAATTTGTCTCATTGTTTTTAACAATAAATATTTGTTTAAACTATGTTTTAAATTAACAATAGATAAAAACACTTAATCCTTAATGCAATGATAACGAATTTTCATTGCTTACTTTTTACTGAATTTCGAATGATTATTCAGACTCATTTTAATTCTGATTCGTTTTCATCTTTGTTTCTTTAATTTCAATTTTTAAACTTAAAAGTGCTACTTAGTGCTGAAGATATTAAACGTGGGTGGAATATTTTCCCCGTCATTGTATTATGCGCGATTAGCGGTTCTTAAGATCGGCTGTGGAGGACGATGGTAAAGTTAGGTATAATTCTAGTCTACCTATTTTAACTGTGTTAATATCTTAGACGCATTTCTGCTTCACTAGTACTTACTCACTTGCTAGTTGCCTGTTACAGCTTTCAATTAACATATTTTCATCCTGTTTGTTGTTTGCATTTTCAGCACTACCGTAAATAATAAACAACATTACATCTTTGAGCGCCTTGATTTCTTAATATATCAAAAATGCAATCTTCCCAGTTTTAGTCATAAAACTTTTGACATTTCGATATCTCCAATGCTGGGTTTATTCAATTTGATTTGTGTTTTATTAAAAATATTTTCTACCCAAAAACGCGCCACTAAACATGTTATGTCCTATCAAGCCTGACAGACAAAAACGACAGCAAAGAGACTAAGCAGCTCAGATTTATTCTGAAACGATCTCAAGAACCAACTACAATTCTTAAATATAATGAAATTGTAAGGAATAAAAATCTAAACCCAAATAAAAAATAATAATAAACCTAAATAAGTCCGAAAAGTGATGTATCAAAGCTTTAAGATGGTTTGCTTTTCATAATTTATGGCCCTTTTTCTTGATTGATAGAAGTTACTTTTATCCTCAGATTTAAAGATAGACAACGCCCACCGTACTACTGTATGTTAAAACGTTGTCATTTATAGTCACGGACTATTCAAAAGTGATTATCTATAGTATATGACAGCGCATAATCTCTGACTGTGAATTTGTAGTAGTTTGTCATGTTTTAATACGTTTCAGGTAAGGAGTTTAGTCAACCAGCTCAGAATATCAGATAGTCAGATATGACACTTTATCTTTTGAAATCGAATACGGATAGGAAAACTATGAATCGAATAAAACTTTCTGAACTTGTCATATAAAGTAAAATAAATCTGGTCTTACAGGTCGACGTAACCTTAATTTGATGAGGAGTCAGAACCATAATTAAAATACTTTTTCAAATTAATCTCAAATAAAATTCATTGGGCTAAACCACGTGGCGAAACCAAAACCGACGATACTTATCAAATCGCTATCGCAAAATATAACGAAATTAATTTTAATTTTTTAAATAAATACTTGCTGCAAGTTTTAAATTGATCATCTTCATGACTCTGCTGTATAATTGTCTGTGTGTCTTAACACGATGTAAAGGCAATAGCGGTTTTTTTAAAGAGCATTTTAATGAAAACGAGGATGTGATACTTTTGTTGTGTTGTTACTTTTTTGTCACTCGGTAAATAAATAAAAACAACACATTTCGGAACCCCTTGTCCGCAATCGTAATGATATCTGTTTTAGCTTGTCAAACTAAATATCTTCGAGAAGATTGAATTTCATCGATCGTTGCAGGAAAGTGGCTTACAAGAAGAGATCCCCTCAGGGCGTCGCGGTTTATTTTCAATCGACAAATGTATTTCTACTGGACCAATTGGCACCATTAACCAAATAACTGTTTTTTTCCTACATCAACCAAGTTAAAAAAACAATATCCAATTATTTAAAGAAAAGGGGATTTACTGTGTTCTTAGTACAAAAATATTTTTTAAATGTTCCACATTCCTAATTATAACATAATGTTAATACACATAGTGTATCACGGTTTGCAAAAAATAAAAATCTTTAATTAGTATTTTTAGTGGAAAGTATTATATAATGTCTAATGTACCACAGCACGGTACATCGAACAACTGATAAGATTAAGCTAACGATGCAGTCCTTTGCAGTTAAACGACCATTTGAAACTAACCTTGAAACAGTAAGTGACTTTAGAAACTAGTTTCTCAGTTATAATTTTTCTTAGAAAGCTAGAAACTATTGAAAATTCGACCCTTTTGCCAAGTCAAACATAAGATGAGTGAACTTCTTTTAATAAAATCCTTTTGTCTACCTTTAATCTTACGTGATACGTTTAATTTCAACTTTTGGAATGAGACTTTTAATCACGCTGAAGACTTTATATGTGCTTGGAAGGTTTAATAACGGGGAGACGTCATCAAGTTGACTCGGAGACGGAGCTTTAGAGCAATTAATTTTAAAAGCACAAATGTTTATTATTAAAAGGGAAGTCGAATTAAGTTTCCTTCCTTGGAAATGCAAAATAAGAGGATACTCAAGGAACTAGGATGTTCATTTAATGAAACTGGCAGTTGTAGCTGGGAAATCCTTCGTGAAAATTATTCAAATATTCACTTGTCAAAACGACTCTATCGCAACTTACAAATCTTGATGACAAACGTAGAGGGCAAAAAATACTGTATTTTCCAATAGGATCCAATCTACACACAAAACATATTTGAGAGATTTTTATGAATCAAAAATTTTATCAATTGATTCAGCGATTTCTCGGATCGTGTATTATATCCATCAAAATTACCGACACAGTCTGAGAGAAAAATATACGTCTATCAAGGACTTCAATAAGGGTTCAATTTTATTAGTGTAAAGCCGATGAAAGTCAACATTGCTACACACAATTTATTTCATGCTTACGAAGTAGGTCAAGGTAACGTTATAAATGAATATATTTATAGGATAATTTCTGAAGATGTAACTTTTCACACTTTCATAATTGCTAAATTCAACGTTTTTTATTGTTCCGATTGTATTGCTGTTTATCTCTTAGTGACAATGTTGCTTTAATGTCTTAATGTAAATTAATACTTGTTTTTATGTCTCAAATTTTTCTGCTGATAGCAAAGACTAAATTTATTGCTCTCAACGCCACGCTTCAACCTTTCCATGTCTACCAAAAACTCTGCAGGCTTTTTGCTGTATCGATCGATAAATTTAAGTCCACCTGGTTGGTGAATTCAAATACGGAGATTGAATCGGAATTTGTAGGTGGACTTTGTAGGGGCTGGGGATGGCGCTCTAATGGGATTCCGGTGACACCCCTGTCCCTGTTGACTTAGCACTTCTATCCGTTTCCTACATGTCTGCACACAAGTTTTAAACCACTCCAACAACAAGTGTCCTGTTTTGTTGCGCAAACAATAAATATTTGTTCAGGATTCACTTCTTTCTTTCGCTCACCCTGGTGGACATCTCAAAAGGAAAATACTTTCAAAGCAGGTTACATTTTAAACATTTGAGCATATTTTATTACAAAGGTTGGTAAGCTTAAATTAATTTATTCAAAGTGAATAACGTGGTTGAATTGTATGTACAAATTATGTACTACGTAATGCTTCTATGAGTGTACATTTAGTAACACGATAATGGTTATTATAGGAGCACGATTATCATCCCAGTTTAATCATAACGTCAGGAAATTAGGTTTTCAAAGCTTGCTATATGGGTTCCCAATTCATAGCTTTTATGTTCTGACAAATTATCAATAATACCTATTAAAAATTAATGGCTTATTTCACAAAAGTTCATACCTTATTTATTATTGCAGTGAAACGTTATTTTGTCGTTATTAAGAGAAGAAACTTGCAACTTACTGAATAATTCATCTGAATGCGTATTATTTATAGATCTTAATAAATTATATAAACAACACGTATTTTATTGATTGGTTAGTTGAAGGAAGTAAGTTGTTGCAATACACATTTAATTTAAAATAAAATTAAAAGTGTATATTTAAAAAAACTGCACAATAATGTATTTTTTATTTAGAAAGTAAAATGATGGTAGGTACATGAAAACATCATTTCAAGTACACATCAAATAAATAACGCTCCCACATTTCAAAATATTTCGATTTAGAAAAGTAACTGCAGGAATACTTTAATTATTTATATTCAGACTGAAAAAATTATTTCAAAGGAAATGTTTAATGCCAGTTAGTCTTTATATCCATCTCAAAACCTAAAGCATATGTTTAACATCAATCCATTATTATCCACATCTCCCTCTCCATGTCGTTCTCGCACACCACACACACACACACACACACACCCAACCATCCGGTCGTACAGCTGTCCATTTATCCATCAGTCCATCTATGAACTCACCCTTTTCATTTCTTTCTATCAATCCATTATATAATTTTTCTATCTTCAAATCCTTGAGTTTTCAAGAGTCCAGCAGATAATCCGGGCTGCGGTCATTATAATTAATGAAACCCTGATCCTAGTTTGTACTCTCAAGGCTCCAATGAAGGTTAAGTATTAGTTGAAACAGCAGTAGATGACCTTAGATTTTGCGGCTAGCGTTTATATGGCACATGATTGTAAAACCATGATTGATTTGGTCACATTGACAGAAAATTAAATGTTTCGTCCTACCATCTACTTGTGGGCAATCATACTAAAGCTCGTTCTATCTCCTGCTTGGCCACTCTGTGTAGTCAATTTGTAAAAAAGTATGATGAATATATAGCTTCCAAATCGTTAATTGTTTCAAAAGACCAAGCGACTTACTGAGTTCTGTAATATCTGTCTTATCTGTATATATATCAAGCAGGGCGGGTGACCACGACCCGAGGGGTTAAATGCCTGCGTAGACGCGTATATATATGGACATGCATATACAAGGTGTCCTTTTTAAATGACCCAACTGAATGAACCCATGACGCCATCACAAAACATAAAAAACGTGTTAGATATTTTTATTACAGTTTCAAATTTTCATCACTGTTGATCCGCCCGGCTGGCTGGCTGCGTCCGGCTTGGTGGCCCTCATGGTACCGCCTAAATAGCAACCATCCACATGTTGTTACACACGAATTTTAAAGTTCAGTGGCTAATGCGGAAACGTAAAGCCATTTAAAAAAAATCATTTTTATTGAGAACACTAATACAGGATAAATCAGGCCTAGTTTAACTTCGAAATGGCAAATTCAACCGTATACGTCCTGGCCAAGCATTGTAAAGAATATGGATAAGAAAACAATGGTGCAATCAGATTTTAAATTGGTTGAAAAATGACAAAGTTACAGCAAAAAGAAACTGGCGTAATTTCGACGAAGAGCAGAATATTTTAATGTATTTTCCCAAAAATCGGATTGCTAGCTACGAAATGTTGGAAGACGTTCTATTTTTCAAAAATAAAATTAGAGATGTACTTACAATTTTAAGCCGCTCTCGTCTTGTCATAAGAATTCGGGGCTCTGTATATGACTGGGGGGTGTAACGTGCTTTGCACAAATGACCATTTGAGAGCCTGAATAAAACGTTCTTCCATACCTCCTATGAGCTGAGTAATCCAAGTTCACTTCTGATTATCCCAAACCGTTGAAATTTTTAAACTTGGGCAGAAGAAAATCCGAAAATTTCGAAAACTTGTCACTGTCAGTCGGTACACATCATGCTCAGTTCTTAAATTTTTTGAGACCAACACTAGTAGATGTTGTTCCTATGTAACAACAACAAAGAATGATCCTTCAGCTTGTTGGAGGCGCCGCAAACAATTCTTTGCAGGTGAGACATTATATAAATTATCACTTCCGGGATAGATGGGTAGGAGTTCATGGCCCGTTATGGTGACCTCCTCGGTCAGCCATTTTAACTCCACTTATCTATTTTTTGTAGTTTCATTTGAAAAACGGTGTCTACCCCGATCGTAACCCAACAACCTCAGTTGAAGAACTGCGACGAAGGTTCGAAAATGCTTGTCAATTCATCTCCCCTTACACTGTTTCTCAGAGCACCAGTGAAGAGTGGTTGAAAAGAGCAAATCTTTTCACTTTACGCAAGACAATTCGAATATGAAATCTGAATTAAAATAGAAATGGCCGGTTTTTTCAAACTTTTGGCCATAACTTTGTCATTTTTGATTGAGTTGAGAAAGAACCTTTCAATATTATTTAAAAAATTATAATCTTTATTATAAAAAATTATAATTTTCTAACTAAAAAAAAGAAAGATTAAAGTTTTTTTTTAAATACAGCAAAATGTAAAAATAGATCGAGTGAGAAAGAAATTGAAAGAAGAAAGTAGGCGAAAGTAAAACAGCGAAAAAAAGAGGGTGTGTGAGGAAAAGAAATTTGATGGTTGCATTTCTAATCAATATCATTGTGTACCTAGTATGAAAATGATCATTTTTTCATTTAAGAGAAAAGAAAAAATATTGATTTTTTTAAGGGAGAAGGAAGAAGTCGAAAGTGAGCCCTCCCTTCATTCCGAAAGGCGTAACTAATAAATGGCCCTCGAGGGATGAGTGAATAGGAGCAGGTAAGGCGACACTTATTGGTGCCAGAGGTATCACGTGCACAATGATACCAGGGGAACGATTTTTTACCATCGAGCGCTTGATTGCAACCTTTGTCTTTCCGGTTCAAACACCGGCCGTATTTTACTTACTCGAATATCAAAGGTTTTATTTTACAGAAGAACGAAAATTCGAGGATATTCTGCCAGGGCGTGATCCTTTGAAAGAGGCGTTAAAACTTCTGGTTGGACGTATCATAACTCCGTACAATTGGAAACCAAGAAGAAAAAACTAGAGTAGAATCCTAAATCAGTTTTTAATTCTGAGTTTTCTGTTATCCTGAGGGTTAAAAAGAAAAGCGATTTCAGATTTATTAGGTTTGTCTGAAATAATCCGGATAAAAATTAAAAGAGAGGATAATTATTTATAAGCTATTTTTCTCTTTTACTTCTACACCTGCCTAACTCTTGATTTTTTTTTGCTGACTAACTGCTAAGGTCATTGCCAGCTCCTTATATGTTTTCCATCTCGCCTTTTTTTTACGTATTACTAGTATAGGTGTTCTTCTTTTTACTCTCCTAAACTTTTCCACTCTTTTACATGCGGCTAATGGTCCTAATGCAACATACATGACTATTAAATTCATTACATTGTGTGGTCTGATTGACCAAATACCATCTTTCCATTAAGAAATCTTATGTAAGGTTTGGTTGAGATAAAAAAGGCGGAATCACGAGCAGGATTCGAACCCACGACGTTTGGCTAAATACGCCGCTGCTCTACCATTTGAAATATCGTCCCTTTTTATCTCAACCAATACCTTACATAAAGATTAATTAATCGAAAGATGTTATTTGGTCAATCGGACCACACAATCTAATAAATTTAATAAGTTAAATGAATTATAGCGTTTATTCCTACATACTAACTTGTCTATCTGAATCCACCAGGGGTAGACCATTCATACACACACACGCGCGCGCATGCATGCACGCGCACACACACACACATACATACTGACGCGCACAAACAGAGGGGTTTTGGATTAGGTAGAGCCCTACCTTTCCCTTCATACTACTAAAATCTATTAAACTAGTCTACTTATTAATCCTTGATGATGCTTAATTAGATTTAAATATTTGTACAAATTGTAAAACTTACAATCTAATAAAATGGATTTTACACAGTGTTGAAATAAACACGTACATACGACAAAACTTATATTTCAATTAGTGATGATAATATGGCAAAAATTATGAGAATAAATAAATGAAGAGCTTTTATTTATAAAATAATATTAAAATTATGTACGATTTTAATAATAGTTAAGCTTCATATAATAGATATCAACCTTTAATATTCTAAAGTCTTTTTAAAAGTTCAACTAATTTTAAAGAAAAGAAAACACTTTGCTCTGTTATCATGCTCTAAAAAAATTTCCCTCTTTCAGCACGAATTTTAAACTATGATTAAAGAACTATTGGGTTGTCCGGAAAATAATGCAGGATTTTAAGTTTTCATTAAAAAAAATCTATATAAAATATTCTGTTTACGTTTACAGGATTACTCATTTGTATGAATGTCAACACTTATTAATCCTCTTCCAAATGATATTGTTTGTTTACCTCTGTAGCATTCCGCTACTTGGAAATAATTCAGTCATCCTTATAATGTCAAAGCGAGAATTTCGTACGATTTTCTTTTACGAGTTTAAACTCGGCCGAAGCGGAGCCCAAACGGCTAGAAACATTAACCAAGTCTGGGGCGAGGGTTGTGTTAATGAGTGCACTGTGCAAAGGTGGTTTAAAAAATTTCGGGAGGGAGATTTCAGCCTTGAAGATGAAGAAGGTCGTGGAAGGCCTTCCTCTCTTAATGATGATGTTCTGCGATCAGTGGTGGAAGAAAACCCCAAAACAACTGTTCGAGAACTTGCAGAGCAACTCAAAGTCAGTAAAACGACCGTCGCTGACCACCTCAAGGCGATTGGAAAAGTGGAAAAGTTTGTTGCATGACAACGCTCGACCACATGTGTCACGTGTAACGTCACAAAAATTATTGGAGCTTGGCTATGAAACTTTGCCTCACCCACCCTACTCTCCGGACCTCTCGCCTACTGACTACCATTTTTTTAGACACCTGGACCACTACTTACAACACATAATATTCAAAAATCAAACGGAACTGGAAAATGCATTTATTGACTTTATCAATTCTAAAAATTCTGAATTCTACTCAGACGGAATTAATAAGTTACCAACACGTTGGGAGAAATGTATTGAGAGTATGGGAAATTATTTTGATTAAAGAACATTGCTTTAAAGTAACTAGTTTCTTTTTTTTTGTTTAATACCAAAATCCTGCATTATTTTCCGGACAACCCAATACATGAAACCATAAGGTTAAGTATTGCCAGAAAATGATCATATTTATTAACCTTATTAATAACGGTTTTCAAGTCCTGATATCAAAATGTTTTTAAGAATAGATTTAAAATAATATAATCATTACCCATCAAAGCCAGTAATCGGAGCTATTACTTCACACTATCTACAACCTAATATGTTACCAAGTTATTAACCAGTTTTCTTTAGTCGTTGCTTTAATCAATTTATAAACTTGTTTTATTATATCGCACTATATATTATACCCGCCAATTCCATTTAATAGCAAAACATGTTTACTATTAGTGCCAATTCAGTTGGAAGAAAATTCAAATTATGAAAGGGCTTAAGAGTTTTAAACCTTGATCGATTAGGTCATAAGAACGTAAAAGGAATCGATTCCATTTAATCTGTAACGTTGTAGAAAATGTACAACTTATACCTTCTTTCTATCTTTCCAAATTTCGATTAAAAAAATGTTAACCCTACCTTTATTTGTTCCGGTCACGCCTTAAAGTGAGTGCGGAAGGCGCTACAAATATCCTCGTCCCATCACCATATTCTTTGTCAGTTTTAAATCCATTTGTGGCAGGTGAAAAAGTTTGGATTATATACAAATTTGACCCCTAATGTAAAAGAGCTAGTAGTTCGTGAAAGTGACCAGTAATAATAATAACAATTATATCCCTGTGACGTTCCCATTTTAATGGACCATTACATATTTCAAAATATAAATATGACGTACAAAAACTACATTAAAACAACAGATATGTCCTGAGGAAAGAGGCCAAAGGACGACCAAAAGATTCACCTGAACAAGACTAGATTTCGTGGATATCCGGCTGAAACTAAGTAAAACTACAAATTGAATTTATTGCAATTGGTTTTTCAATGAAATTTTCAAAACACCGTAGGGTCTCTATTTTTCTCATTTTCTGTGCATGGCTTAATTTGTCCTTTTGATAATTTCATAATTGATAGAATAATTATTATATTCATTTAATGAGAAAGGATATACAATTATTTTATTGTTTAGTTAGAACATTTAGGGAGATGCCGAAACTGTTTCGCATTTTTTAGTTATATTGATAAAGTAATTATAATATTATTTTACCTTAATTTTTTTTATTTCCAGAGACATACTTACACGAAAATAATCTCTGTTTTTGTTTGAAAGAGTTTTTGGAAGAAAACCAATGTTTTTCCAACGACCGACTTCGAATTTCTTCTGACCTACAATGAGGAAAGTAGATTGATTAACAGTATAATTCTCTATTTACTTATTTACCTACTTTACTTTTTTACTTGTAATAATTATTTACTTATCATGAATAGAAATCTGGATTAACATTAAAAACTATTAATATAAATTTGAACTTTAAACAGTTTTGAGCTTCTATAAACGTAAATGAAGGTCCATGTTTATCTGGGTTTCATTCTCTGCTGCCTCTACGTTCGGATGTAGTGACATAAAGCGGAAAAAATGGAAATAATCTCAATGATAGTAGAACCCTCTCAAAAAACGTTTTTTAAATCAAATATTGATCATAGCTTTCATATAAGGCTTGATAATTCCGAATAGGTTTTTTGAAACGTGGTCAAGACTACCAATCAATATTTCATTCACATTCATCCGCACGAGAAAAGAGATATAGAATTTTAATAAGTGTTAAATTTGTAACAATGTTTATAGGAAGCGTTAGAAATTGCCATAACTACTATGAACCAGTTTCGATTTAATATGGAAATAAAAAAAGGAAAAGATTCATGACATCAAAAACAAATAAAATATCATTAGAACATCATTAACAGTCTCCCGAAGAACGAAAGACTTTATTGTGTGGACCCTTCTTAAAATCACATGTTTTATTGTGTCATTCAAATACAGTATTTTCTGACAGTTTTATATTCATACATTAATATCTAAGCCAATATATAGTCAAAATCTCTGGCACTCTGCAGCTGTTTGGAGACGCGTAGAAGCACACTAGCCATTGGATATGTCCCAAGAAAGACCCTCGTCTCGTGATATTACGCCTAACTTGCCAATTACTAATATAATTGCCCTGACTTAAGGTTAAAGCCTGTCACTTCCTGTTCGTCTAATTGTTAAAACGGTCGGGATTGTCGGTGACACAGGACCACGCCAGATGGTCAGCCCAATTAGAGCCAGCCTATCCGGTGGATATGACAGCCCATCTACGACAGTACGAGGATTAAGGGTTATTATAACAGCTAATACTCGAGAAACACTTTGTTACTCAAATAAATTTGATTTACTTACGGCTTAAGAAGTTTCTATATTATGATCTTTGTAATTATTTCTTTCTCGAGGCTTTTTTTACTTTGTTCAAGAGGAAGTAACTTCAAATGAATAATATATTTGGCCTTTCCTTGCCAAACGAAAATCTGTGGTACAAATATTCGTTCTTGTCTCCAATGAAACACAACTGTTATTTTCTCATGCTAAATATTTTTTACTGTGTACATTTATGATCTTGCTATACGTATAATACATAAAATAATTTTTGTGTTACGTTTTGAATTTTGATATGGAATATTTGTTTAATAGCGTAATTTTAATATAAGTTATATTCAAAAGTAAAAAACGTAATTTTTACATAAAAAATATTTAATTTTGTATACAATAATTAACTAAGATGTAAAATAAATGATTTTTCTAAAAGGAAACTACCAAAACATTAATTTGGGTTAAAACGCTCTCTTCATTTGATGACCTGTATTCATTCTCTCGCTCAACAATTCCAGAACAAAATTCGGTAAGAAGGCTCAGCAATTAATTAGCGTTATTACAAGATAATGTAAATTAATCGTCCGAAGACTGGATCTTATTACGGTTTTAATGAAGGCGATGTTAATGAGATCGAACGACCGAGGTTCAGGCCTAACCTTCGTCCAACTGATATTACAAAACATCCCACTTTGATTGTTTATTTATCGTGTTCTACGCATTGTATTCCACTAGAACTGCAAGTAGAAATATGTGGAGATTAGTGACCGTTAATCAATAATTATTCACAATGGTGGTTGTCAATTCGAATAAGATCCCTCTATACTTACACAAATAGAGGAAAACTCAACCCAAAAGCACCCTCTTAAAAAAATATAACTTTATTTTGGGGAAACGAAGTATCAACAAAAAAACAGTATACAACAAGCTTACCTAGAACAAAAATGGACAAAATTGTACATAACTCAAATGCTAAAACACGTTTGGGTTAAAGATAATTACTAAAGCATGTAGAATAAACCAAAAAGTTGCCTATTGCGCGTTTAGAACAACAAATAAACGTGTGAATTATGTAACCAAAAACTGTAGAAAATAAAATATAGGATCAATTAAATTAATTACAAATTAAATTAACCTGGCAAAAACCGTCATATGTTCAACTTAAGCCTTAAATCAGTAAGTGTCTAATATAAATAAAATTAACATTTTAATAAGCATCGTAAAAACAGTTTTTCTAATAGATTTTAAGATCAATAAATGTTTTTGGAAATCAAAACATGTTAGGGATAGTAATAGTGATATCACTGACAAAATCAATTGACTTCGCAAACATTCAAGGCGTTTCAGAAAATACAAAACAGTTCATCGAAAAGTATAGTGAAACAGGGAAGTACTATTGGGAAATGAATATTGCAACAAATCTTGTTGTTTATTGTAAAGAACTAAGCAATTAAAAATGTTGATATTTTCTGAAAATAATAATGAAAAGGAAGGAAGTTTAAAAATGATGTTATATAAGACCTCTTCCGTCTCCTGATTTTACGATTTCAAGTGATAAAGCTCGGCTTTGTTTGAAGTATGTAGAATAATTATATGAAACAATTTCTGAACAAAATACGGTATTGTCGTTAACAATATTAACCTTTTTTTTAAATACATAAAGAGTTATGAACTCGAAACTTTGGTGAAATGATTATTTATCTTTACTTTAATTTTTCAAAATTGATGAGTATTCTTTGCTAGAGCACCCACCATATATCAGTTTTGAAACTGCAACTAATAAAATGACTTAACACAATACAACAGCAATTTATACTCGTCCATACGGTTGGTGATACAAACGTACAAACTGGTGAAAAAATGAAGTAAAACTTGAATACAGAGCAAACCATCTTGAAATCATTAACAACTATTAAAACAAATTAAACGGCTACTAAAATTTGTAACAGGTTGAAATTATTGAGCCACCCTTCCACATAAAAATTGCAAGTGATGTCAGGAAGAATAAAGACCCTGAAACTAATAGAACGGAATTGTACAATTGGATCAAAAATGGAACATGGAGTTTGGAAGATGAAAATATGGGGTCAGCATAGTTCAGCTGCAACTGTGAAGTGGTAAAATTTAACAATTTAATTTAGTTTATTATGTGTTATAATACATATTTTCTTTGGATGACGTGTGTATCAGAAAAGCATTCTCTTTCAACTTGCACTGCTGAAATTCTCACAAAAATATAACTTTGCTTACTCACCAATGTAATTTAGACCCCCTCTATGTACTTACACAACACTGAGATGCTTAGATTCCCCAAATGGAGAATGAATATAAATCGGTATAAATGCGTAATGTAAATCTCACTTTGCTTAGAAGTGTCTGTTACTCAGTGAGCCGAGCCACTAGTCAGAAGGTAAATTACAAACTGATGATTCGTGCATATAAAATTTCCTTAAGCAAAGTTGAATTGTTACATCAAACTGAAAAGACAAAATTCACATTAATCTTCTTGATTTTGTCTGTTTCGAATCATTTTACATGAGCATGATTGTAATAGAGAATAACCCACATCTTATCTCTTAAACAGTTGTACTTCTAACCTGCCTAATTTTGGAAGATGTTTAAAAACAAATTTATGAGCTATTATTTGTGGTAATCTTAAAGTTTAAACATGTAAGATTGTTATCTGGTAAATAAAGTAAAATCATTATGAAAATAGAGAAAAGTTCGTTTTGGTGAACTGAATTTATTTATATTAAACAATTTTGGGGCTTGTATTTTCATCTATTTTTTCTACGTTTTGATGTTAAAATAATTTCATCCAATTCTTCAACTGGCTAAAATTGACGTGGAGGAACAAAGAAACTTTGAATACCTAAATATGTTTTAATGGCACAGTCAAATATTGTGAGCGTTTTTCGCTTAAATCCTCTACGCTGTTCAAGAATTTATTTTCATGTTGGTGCGAATGCAATATTATTAAGATCAGAGAAGCGTGGAGAAAATAAAGGTCGGCGTGTTTTCTAGGCACAGAGGTCTTCATTTATGTTTGAAGACATCCATCATGTGATGATGAGATTCAAGCCTTGGAATAAGGTGTCACGCGGGGAAAGCGTAATTTGATGCATTCCTCTCCGGCCGTCGTCCAATAAATACCCAGTAAAGGCGGACCTCTTTAGGGACGGAATTCTATTCATTGCAGCCCCCATCAGGATAGTCTGAGAACGTTTAAACGGAATTTTCCTGAAAAGCCTTTCACTTTTACACTTTTTCGTTTCGATTTTGGTTATTTCATTCTTTGGGGGCGTTTTGTCTAGAACTGTGAAATGACGTGCTAACTCGGCATAACAAATCTAGTTCAACCATATACAAATTCGGTAATTACCCATATCCATATCTACTGAGAACAGTTTAATGGAACACAGGGCGTGCCTATATATTGTCTAATAAATATTGAATATTCCTCTGAGCCCAGTAATAGGGGCGGAGTTCGAATGGGCCTCAGTAATAATCTGTACATTAGCACACGTTCTCCCCAAATTAGATTTGTGCAATCAAGTGACGCCCTTCCAACAGCCCTTCTGCCCCTTAACTGAACCCTTTAAACGCCATGGTAGGACGACGAGGGTAAAACAGAACAACTTAGCTATTGTAAACGGAATTATCTGCGTACTAAGTACATTTGAACCGGTACCGACTGTACCATGGCCATTTCTTTCCGTTATACGAAGTGTCGCAGATCGTGAGATGCAGGTTGTGTGACATATGTTTTATAAAAACATTGTCTTTATTGTTTCAACGTAAATCTTTTTTGATATCATTTGATATCAACAACAACAGATCAATGTGTTTGTTTTCCGTGTAGATGTGTCATCCTTGTGTGTCGTGTTGAGACTGCCACACCTGAAAGTCACTCCAAAACGCATCTCACGATCTCCGAATAATAATAATAATTGACTAACGGTCGCTAAGAATCTCACTATTATCATACAACTTTAGTGTATATTATAAAAATTATTAAAGCTAACTACAAACAAAGATACATAATAATATTAAGTTTTTGTACTCTCATCCACCCTCTCACAATCTCTCTCTCACTCACTCTCTCTCGCTCTCTCTTTCTCTTTCTCTTTTTCTGTCCCCCAATCACCAATTTTATGTGATTATTTCTGTGATACCTTTCTCTACTCATCTTTATTCCAACTGAATATAAAGTTAGGAGAACAGCTATTATTTTTAAAGCCAAGTTATTTCAATTTACCCATCTCTCATTTTCTAATTGGTAACATGCTCTCATAAAAAAGCAACGAAAGCAACAATTTTCTTGAGAGTAAAGTTTTAAATGAAATAGAAATTCGGAGACTTGACATTTAATGTGGCGCAGGAGAGAAAAAAGAAGAAATCAGTACGTTGTAAACTATTTATTTCTGAAGTTCATATGTTTTTATTATGCTTAAGAAAAGTTTGATCGTCCTCAATAACCTATGCGTTGGCACAAAAACAAGGCGTGGTGAGATCTGGAGAGAAATGGAACTTGGTGAAAACTTCTCCCAACGTTTGTCATCTGTGCTCGTTCATAGTATTTTGTGAATGGAGGGTGAGATCTTAATTAATTCCAATTGAAGAAAAGGCCTTCTGAATCAGGGTTAAGGATTCCGATCGTGCAGTGCGCTGTTTGCAATTTACACCGCCCTTTCCTTGTTGGACGAAAACGGATTGTCTTATTGCATTAATTTTACCAGCTAAGCCTTCTTTGAGATAGGGGTGAATTAAAGTTTGAGTTGGGAGAACTGAGAAACATTATGGATGATTTTCTAAGATAGCTTAACTTTGCACATGTCCCTATAAATATTCCATGTTCTGTTTTATCAATAGCATCTCACATTATTCATATTTGCAGTGATTTGACTTCTCCACGTCTCTACTATGGCGGTATATAATACTAATGAGTATATTAAATATATAAACATATAAAGTCATGTTTCAATGTCGTAAAAAGCAAAATAAATATTGTATTTAAAGAATTTTAATTGGTAGAGTTTTTAAATTTTTTTAATTTATCTCAAATATACCTTCACTTTTTAAAGATTATCCTTAAAAAAATAATCCGAGAACCACTGCTTAACAGTTACTGCCAAAGGGGTACACAAAAAGTAAGAAAATTCCATTGTTTACCTTATCTAGAATGGGATAAATTATGTAACTACTGATTTGCACAAAACAATTAACATCCATGGGCCAATAGCTAAAAAAAATACATTAGATATTGTCCTAACCGATTATATTAGATTGATGGTTAAGCGTTCAAATTTATAGCAAATTACATTAATTAGTTTTGTTAAATCTCGTTTAAACACCTCGTTTCAATATTTATTATATTAACTATACATATATTATAATATATCTGTAAAAATCCTGTTTGGTCTATATATAAAAACAGATATGAATTGTTTGATTAGATCACGGCAGAATAATGTAATTAGTACATGTGACAAAGCTTAAACTTTTGTTTCTGAAATCCGCAAACATTATCTTAATGGATTATCAGGTTTAACTCCTTTGCTTTACATAAATATATGTATAAGTTTATATAAAATCATTAATGAATACATTGGTGTTATTATTAATGCCATTTCGATCAAAAAATATAATTATAGATGTCATAGAAAAAAGTGTGAAAGATAAAAAATAAATGTTAAAAGTTATTCCTGGACGTATTGCTAGCGGTTGACAATGTTCGCACGAAGATTTAACACCTCTGCTGGAAAGAATATTCCAAAGCAGTATGTTTAACTTTAGACGTTTCAGGAAAGATTGTTCTATGCTAACATCCTATCCCAACTATCTAAAAAAATCTTTTAACTTTACAACCTACCTATTCAACGCTGTCCTACTACCTACCTACCTATTTTCCTGCCTGTTGGAAATTTTCTTCTATCAAGATGCTCTCAAAACCGAAGAAACCAAATCACTTTCCTAGCTCCTACCGACCCATCAGCCATTTGCCCATTATTGGTAAAATACTGCAAAAGCTCTTACTGAACCGCTTGTTCAAGGAAATTCCTAACAATACAATTCCCCATCACCAATTCGGCTTTCGGATTTGCCACTCAACTGTACAACAAGCACATCGCATAATCGACGTAATTTCCTCATCCCTTGAGCTAGAACAGTATTGCCCGGGTGTGTTCTTGTACATACACCAAGCTTTTGACTGAACATCCTACCACCAACTTACTACCTTATCCTAAAATCCTATCTTAACGATCGTTACTTCCAAGTATCTCACAAAAATTCATTGTCACCTATCCATCCTATTCTTGCACGTGTCCCACCGGGCAGCGTGCTCGCTCCTTTCCTGCATGCAATTTATACATCCGACCTACTTACGTAACCAAACACCTTTGCCGATGATACCGCAATCCTTTCTCCTGATAAAGATCCTGTCACTCTTCTCGTAATCTACAAAATCACCTAAACACCCTAGAATGCTGGCTCCGTCGGTGGAGAATCAAGATCGACGAACATAATATTTACACTAAACAAGAAAACACTCCCACCAGTATACCTCAACAACATTCCCATCCCAATTTCGAACCATGTACGATACCTCGGACTCTACCTGGACAAACGACTGACGTGGAACCCCCATACACGACTTAAACTCAAAGACTGTAATATACGATTTTTCATGCTTAAACGACTAATGAACACTCTCATTAACAAACAAGAGAAAACTTTACATTGCTCTCCTGGCCCCATTTAGACATACGGACTTGAAATTTACGGTACTGCTAAGCGTTCAAACCTCAATCGAATCCAATCCCTTCAATCTAAAATCCTTCGAACAATAGTACAAGCCACTTTCTATGTATTCAATCACACCGTCCATACTGGCCTATGCGTCCCTTTTGTTACCGAGCTAGCCCAATACCGCTACAAAACGTTCCACTCCAAACTACTCCATCATCCGAACCCTTTCGTCAAAAACCTGTCATCCACCACATTACCTAATAATCCCAACAAAAGACTGAAGCATCGGTGGTCCCGCGACAACCTTAGCGATTGACATCGACGAATAATACGCCCATCGTATAGTAAAGCACTAACGGCTACCATCACTGGATGGAATTGTTCAAGCTTTCACGCCACTTTTAATAAGTTTACATGTAAGTACTATCTGTTTTACTTGTTGCGTCCAAGAATGCAGTTGTAAAAAACAAATAAAACATTAAAAAATTAATCGATCAAGTCCCCTGATATGAATTCTTTAAACTTATGGGACATTAACGAAATCGTTTTCTTCCGCCAGCATGGTTTGAAAAGCTTTAAACCGCACTTGTTGAAGATTAGAATTCAGTTTGGCATGTCGAAATCCGGTCAGTTTTAGAAATGTAAGGCCTTTCTTGAGACCAGAGGAGGTATAATACACGGTATGGAATGGAAAACCAGAAAATAAGTTGTTATTGAAATTATAATCAATCACTAAATCTTTTTCAGGTATTTTCGTGAATTGTTTGTCAAACCAGTACACATGTATAGTAGTATACAAAGTATGTTTTAAATAACGTATGGATAATAATTCAAATTGTTTGAAACGAACACGTGAATGTCTTTGGTTTTACATTTGCCTGTATATTATATAATTTTGGAATGGAATGGTTAAATTTGGAATAATGTTTAAAGAAATGGCGTTTTGATTTAATTTATTTTCTTTTATGTCCGTTTATAGTTTCATAAAACCACTTATATTGAGAATAATTGATAATACGCTCGGGTGCTCTGTATCCAATTAAAATATCTAACCAAGTTGTGAGGACGTATTTCAGAGGTAATCTATTCTTAGTGGATCTAATATGCCGAAACAGTGTCAAAGTGAAGGTACTGGTATGTAATTAGGTAATGCCGAGCTTTAAACTAATTAGATAGATGTTTGATGTCACCCTACCTGGCCATGTTTATGAATTAGAACATCAATCAACTCCACCCCTCTATCCATCTGCCTTATCTTTGCTCCTCCTCGGCGATCTATCCTATTTAAATGGACCTATGGCTAACAACATATTTACAAGTAAATAGGAAGCAATGCCTAAATGTCAACCGAACCGGAATGAAGGATCACTTCCGAGGGGGACACGTAGAAAATGACTGTGAGATTGATGCTTTGGCAAATTTCTGTTGGTTTTCATTCTTTTCCAGATTGCACAATGTTTTTCCCTATTCAACCAAACTCAACGTCTTATTGTCCGCCCCTTCTTATATATATACATACATATAAGTTACTTGTTTTGACTAATCGAGAGGTTTTTTTTAAACTTTATTAGTTAAACACAACTTACAATTTGAGAAGAACCATTCCTGTTCACGGTTATGGTTACTCTGAATCTGGCT
Organism: Cimex hemipterus; assembly: GCA_039619505.1. Taxonomy (NCBI): domain Eukaryota; kingdom Metazoa; phylum Arthropoda; class Insecta; order Hemiptera; family Cimicidae; genus Cimex; species Cimex hemipterus. The sequence continues at coordinate 31,528,991 of CM077105.1, read as the reverse complement.
TTACAAGAGTAATGGGAATCGGGAAATTGTGAACAGGGATGGGACATTTGCCTACAACATATTCTTTCAATCTGTACAATATCATCTACCTCTGAATTAGCGGTTTTGTGCAGGTGTAAATCCACTATCTACAAATGAAGCTCCCGGGGGCGACTGATTGATGGCGGTTGAAATGGCCAAAGGTTGTCTCCGTGTGTGATACTATGTGAAGACTCTATAAGCAATGGCTATGACCAATGAACTGGCATAGCCCATACGCTCATAGACGTTGACATGTCTTGACGATTGGCGAAACATGGTTGAGTTTCAGCTCCTTTAATCCCAATTGTTTAATGTTAATTGAGAATTTTATGTTTGGATTCTTGCTCTATTCGTCAACGTTACTAATAATTTTTGGATACCCAGAGGTTTTGGAATAGTGATACAACTCCCTGTTCCTGTAGACTACTTTACAGCTGAAAGCACCTTTTAGTTGTTTTATGTCCCATCCTGGCGGGTTATAGCTTCTTCATTAGAAAATACAGCCAACTACAGGTTGAGCTCAGGTGTCCAAGTTAGGTGATTGACGAAGTGTTCTGGGTTTGTACAGTTCGATGGATCATCAGAAAGAAGTATGGCCATATCGCACATGTTGTCCTTATAGTTGATTTCTTCGTATGAACATAGATACTATTTAATTTGTTTGCAATTATTATTTAAACTTATTATATTTATTTTATGAATATGCGTTTTGAGTTTAAGAATATAGTTAATCTCTTTAAAATAGATCCTAGATCCATTAAATAAACCTTTTTTTATTCCAGCATTATTCTTATTTTCTACAAAAACTAGATTTCTAACTTTTTTTTTCAATTAGATTTTTAGTATGATTAATTGATTATTAGTTTAATGACGTAATTAATAATAATTAGTTCATTCAAAATTCAAGATCTGAGTACTATTTATATCACAGACATATTATTTTTAGATATTCCTAAAAATTATGATGTAAAATTAAATTTAAGCAGAATAAAAAAAATATTTATTTATATTTTTAAATGTTTATCACAACAATAAACGTGATATTCATTGGTTAATCCTATTCTCTAACCGGTTTGTCAATAGGTTTCGTTTTCTTCATCCTGCTATGTACAGAAGTATCAACCATAGTAGCACGATAAAGTCAATTTTTTAAACTTTACAATTGAGGTAAAAGAATTACAGTAAGTTAAAGACCAAGAAGTGTGCCCAAAAAAAAGCGCAAATTTAGGAAGTTATAATGCGTACGTGACGATTAGACAAGAAACGAACCATAAAGAACAGCATAAACATAGTTAGAATGTTTATTTATACTCCTCTAATAAAATTATAATTATAATACGTTAATCGAATATCTTTTTTAATTTTATTTTGTTGTAAGGCGTACGTTATAAAGTACCCGCATAACAGAAAGGCTTTGTAGGTTGTAATCAGATAGACCTCAGTTTCATTTTTAAAGTATCTCATTTTTGGCAGACAACACAGAAATGTCAAAGGTATAATGGTAGATTAACACATTAATATCTCCAATTAAACAAAAAGCGTAACACATAACCACAAACAGCGTTTTCTAACGTTTGTTACATCTATTCAGATATCGTGAGATGCGGTCTGGTGTGACGTAGATATCAGAAAAACATTTTCTTTATAGAGATCGGAACGTTGGCACGGTAAAGAAAATGTTTTTCTGATACCTACATCACGACAGACCGCATCTCACGATATCTGAATAATAATCCATTAACGGTCACTAATCTCTACACGGTTGTTATATCGTTAGTAGGTTCGCAACAGCAGCATAAACCCTCAGGGCGCCGGTGTTTGTAAGTATGTCGGGTTCGAATGTAGGGCCGCTGGATTCGAACCCGGTACGTTCACCGTACAGTGATGAGCGCCGTCTCAAAGACTCAAAGACGAAACCTTGCGGCCACCGACGCCCCCCCCCCCGATGTGTTATTAAAAGTGTACATCATACGTCTGCTAAAAAATGTATGTTTTTTAGATTGCGTTGAAAATTCGTACTTAACACTGTTACGCGTGGTACAGCTCTCTTAATGAATCCGATTTTTTTTATAGCCTTTTACTTACGTTACTGGGAAGGTCGCGAGTTTTTTAACTTGTATATTAATTGTACTTCGATCCATTTATCATTTTCTTATTCTTGGTAAAAAAAACAAACAAATCTAGCTGATATAATTTTTTAACTTAGAAATACGCGCATACAGATGTCTGCTAAACATGTTTTTAATGAGATACTTAAAAAACTTTTCTCGGCTTCCTAAGCCACTCGGATCTCAAGTCCGATTCTCTCCCATTTTTTTTCGATTATGTGCGTGATCTTCAGTATTGTTATTCTTTCTAACTGTTAAACTAGTTTGCTAGTTTGTCCTTTTCTATTCACATTTATGTGAATGTGGTTCATTGTCTTTATTTCTCAATTGTCTTTTGTTTATTACTTTGTTGGTATTATGCAGTAATTAAATCCATTATGTTTAGGAGTCTGATTGTCCAAATTATTTCCTTCAAATAAATATTATTTTTAAGTAGAGTCTCGGTTGGGTTGAAAAGGTTAGTGTACGTACGGGATTCGAATCCACGACCTTTTGGCTTATTTATTTATAAAACATTTCTTAACTCCTGTTTCATGTTCTACTATTGTTATTATTTCTAATTTTGTCCCCTCCCATATTCTCTTTAGCCCATGATAGTAAAAAGATTAAAATCAGTTTAGAACAAGCCCTTCATATAGTCTCTGCAATGGTGCCGGTGTCCTTCCTCCGGAACTTTTCAGGGAGGAGGCAATTCTTAGGTTTGTTGCTAGAATTTGGTCTAAGCCTTTCCACGGGCTATATCCTTCAGTGTTCCGTAACCCTCACCAAGATATGTACTGGTTCCTAAGAACTAGGACGAGACCTCAGGGAATCCTCGGTACTGAAATGTTGAGATTAGGAGGGAATACCTTCCCGGCGGTTGGGGTTTGTAAATTGCTGGATATCCCACCGTGGGCATTACCCACTGCCACAATTATCGAAGATCTGGCCTTATTGAACAAAAGAGCACACATTCTCTGATGATCAAGGCAGAATTCTTGCGAATTTTAAATAACTATCCCAATTGTAAAGTATTTTATACTGATGGGTCTAAAAATGAAATTGGGGAAGGGTGTGGGATATTTGCAGATGAATATAACTTCAGCTGGTCTCTATCCAATGAGACTAGCGTATATACAGCTGAACTTCAAGCAATCAGAAGATCATTGAGCACTATAAAGGAATCGCCAGGAATTTGTAATGCCATTATTTGCTCTGATTCGAAAAGAGGTCTGGACGCAATCAAAAACAATTTCTCGGTTGACCCTTACATCGTAGAAATTGACAAATATATCAATGAATTCAGACCATTCAACAAACATGTGGTATTTGTTTGGGTTCCTTGTCATGTCGGCATTTCTAGAAATGAAAAACCTGATCAACAGGCAAGAAACGCTGGAAACCATCCACAAAGAACAGATCAATTTCTTCTCCGTCCAAATGTCGCTTATGTTAAAAACATTATTAACCGAAAGTGGGCGGCAAGATGGAATGACTGTAGAGATAGATAAGATAGATTAAGCCAGCTGTACTTAAATGGCCAACTGAAGAACTTGAGATAAAAGAACTTGTAATTCTCTCTAGATTGCTAATAGGTCATATCAGGTTAATTCATAATAGACTTTTAATAGGCAACAACCTTCCAACTTGTCCTCGATGTACGCGAAGTGGAGATCGCATCATTTTGACAGTAAAATATATTTTGGTTGACTGCCCCACTTTACAACCCTTTAGGCAAAGGCTCAACCTTTCGAGAGATTTACAGGAGTAACTGGATCCCCAGTGTTTCTTTAGAAGAGCACTTTTCATTTTTCTCAAATTTATTGGAATTTATAACGATTTATTATAATGATTATAATGATTTAGGCCTTTCTCCAAATTATTTTACAATTGAATGCTTGCTAATGTCTGCATAAGAGTGTGCGAGTATGATTTTTTTCAGAAGTTTTAGAGGCTGCCGGAGCGGAAAAATAAAACGGAAGACTAAAAATTGCGGAGTAATGCACTACAATGCCCAATATCGCAATTTAAATAAGAAAAATAGCTTCTTAAAAAAAAGAAAGAAAAAGGAATGTTATTGTGTTTTGTTTCTTATTATTGTTATGTAGAATTAGTTATCACACTTGAATGGAAGAATAAAAGGATAAAGATGAGGATATAATTACGCTGATACTGTTGCTAGTCTGACTCCATTATTATTATTATTAGCTATACAAGCCTATAGGGAAATTTTAAATTATGGAAAAAACTCACAATTTTAATTTTTATTCAGATATCGTGAGATGCGGTCTGGTGTGATGTAGGTATCAGAAAAACATTTTCTTTATCGTGCCCACGTTTCGATCTTTTATTGAGATCATCTTCAGGGCTCAAAGTGTTTATCTTCTGTGTAATTGTGCCATGTCGTGTTGAGAGTGCACTCTTAAAACGCCCTTAAAATTAATAATAATATTAATAATGACTACTAAGACTAATCATGTAACATTTATTTGAAAATAATAAATAGTAAAATGAAAAAATTTATTTGAAAGATCCTCCGAATGTATAAAATGATACATTATCTGACGACAAATTTGCTAGTCGGCGAACGTACCAACAACTTACCAAAACATTCCTACGGGGTCATTACCCTGAAGAAATGGGTAAATGGCAAAGAGAAAAGAAGGTCTTTTGCCGTAACGATAAAAGAATGGATAGTCACTCAATATACACAAGATATGCACATCGTCTCGCTTAGTTTGAAAAGGTAGGAGTCCTGTATTGTGGGGGTGAGGGCACAGAAAAGTGTTTTGCAGGGATTTTCTGTTAATTTCGAATAATCAACGCTGAAAATTGTTTAGAATATTGAATTTTTTTGTACTTCTTGGTAATGTTAACTTTAAAATTATATGTTATATTGCGTTGTTTCTCTATCAAAAATCATTTTGACTTATGTTAATTGATTGAAATCATTTGATGTAAATTACTGATTTCTGTCTGTACTCCACGTTCATTATTTTATTTCCGTACCAACTTGATTAACGATGAACTTATTTCAATCTAGCTAACAGATATATTAAAACATACAATGCACTCGGACATTTTTTGACATTCCCAAATAGGATTCAGCTAACGCAGTAAAATTGTTAAAACTTTCTCTATATGAAGTCGCTATCTGCTTATAATTGGGATGGACTGGGCGTCGAAATGAGATGTTTTATGGCATGGGCGATCGAAGCCACCGGAGCTCAAGTGGTAGAGCAGCGGCGTATTTAGACGAAAGCCGTGGGTTCGAATCCCGCCTGTGACACAAATTTTCCATTTTGAAAAAATTTCTATAATTAAGTGAGTAATAGCTTGCAGTATTTATGATTTGGGGTCGTGTACGCTCATAATGCTCTAGCATATAATTAATGAATGTCATTTCAACAATATTGGAAAGAACGGGTGTTCTGATAAATGCAATTCTGTCCAGCCTTGTTTCAAACAACTAAAACAGAAGCTTTATCTCGGACAACGCAGGTTGCCTCCCATAAGAGATACTGCACATACTCGCCGCTTCACGTCAGCGTTTGATAAATATTGTTTGGATTTCCTATCCGGGGAAACCTGTTATGTTGAAACACATTCACTGATTTTATGATTCTTACTTTTTCTCATTTTATTTCAATTTTTGTTTTGGTACTTTTGTTTGGACTTCATATTAAGTTATTACTTAATTTATAATGACCCAACTTATACCTGAATATAAACAACTAATGTATAAAAATAATAGCTACTATAATTAAGTAGAAATTATTTGGTAATTATTTTAAAAAAATAATTTCGTAATAAATATTGGAATTCGGTTAAATGGTTATGCATCGAACGTTGTGTTAATTTTTATTACTAAAATAAAGAAGCTTTAGAAGGATAGTGTAATAATTAGTGGCTATTAATTAATGATTATTTAAAGATATGTTGAAATGTAGGTTCGAAGACCATTTACTTTATTGTGCCACCGTTTCGATCTTTATTACGAACATTTTCATGGTCTAGGATTTATAAATATCGTTTAAATTATACAAATAAGTATTTAATACGTTTACAGGTTTAACTGATTCTCGTCTAGTCTATTTGAGCCTTCTAGATTATAGTCTTAATCTCCAACAATTTATTTCTCTTTTTTCTTTCCCGTCCATATTACTCCTGGACCATAGCAACCCCGAACTACAAACCATTACGTTTTTTTCACATTGTCAGTCCCTTTTACCTCAAACAAGCCGACTCCCCCCCTCTTCTCTTTCCCCAATTCTTCAAATCAAACATATAAATAGAACGGTAATTAAAACAAAACAAAATTAAAACCAAGAATGGAGAAAACACCCATTGATATACTCCAAAGTTACAATAATATTGTGTATTCAATTTATACGTCTGTCATCCTGCATGTACTTCAAACTGTCAGTAATATTTAAAAAATAATCATACCTGCGAAAAAAATTACCACCCAAAAGCCATTGTGCCATCTCAATTTTTCTAACAAGGTTCCTTCCTTCATAAAATGCACCATTTAAATCTCAATGAACTTAAAGAACTAATGTTACCTGTAAAACAACTGCGACTTATTATTTTTCCTAATTTTCTCCTCCATAAAAAATGTTCATCAATTGCAATAAACTCTCCAGTTCCTACCAACTGTTAAATTTTTCAAAGATTTGCTTCTATGCTTCATGTTATATTAAACTAAATAAGAAAAATAATTCAAATGTATAAGGCTATTTTTAGTTTTTATCGTTTTAAATCGGCGTTAATATTAAATTGTTTCTTCGCAGTGTAATCCTTTTCATTTATACGGTGATTAATTGGGCGTTACATGATTTAAACGTAGTTCTAATTGGTTACCTTCTTCTCAAAGGCTACAAGGAAGGTTGTTAAATCAGTTGAACACACTGGCTACAGATCGAACGAACGACAACCCAGCCAGAAATACAATACGCTGATTGCAACAGCTTTTAGTAATTTCGTCAATGTGTTTACAAAAGACGACTAAATGAAAAATATATTGCGCCAGGTTTCCGAAAAATACTTCGTTGAACTAACCAAATTATCTATTCTGAATCAAATCTCACGAGAAATTACCTAACTGACTTGCCCTCTTGTTACATAAATCATCATCATCAATGAGTCCTACTAATGGATCCTGGACTCCTCACGCAGAAACTTCCGCCAGTCTTGTCTATAATTCGCGTTTACATTCCTATGCATAATTCTCATCTAAATTTTAGGAGCCTTTATCCGTTAAGTATGATCCCTTATATTTTACAAATTTTCACTCGCCAGCTTATAAAAATCAAATGTTCAAAATAAATAGTTCACTGATTATTATCGTAAGTCTTCTAGGTACGTATTTATTTTTAAAGCGTTAAATACTTTTGATGATATATATATATATCGCTTTATAGTCTTTTCTGCAACATGCGATTTACGGTACTTTTGGAAGACACCGACAAAGGGCCAAATAGGAATTCCAGATAACGTAAAGAATACGTGCTTTTTTCGTGTGTGTTAAAATATGAGAGTAACATATAGTCCGGTTTGACCATTAATATATCAAAAGCATACCATGTTTTCACAAGGATAACATTGTTAAAAGAAATAAAGAGCCTTATCAAATACGATTATTAAGAAAACTCCGATTTTCTTTTGTACAAAATAACGAATTCATATTTCATCCTGAAGTATTAGATTTATCCAGCTGTTTGTTTATTACATTCTCATTACCAGATGGCACTCGACAATTTTATTTTTATGTAATCTCATATCAATAATTAATTTTTTCTTAAATTTTTAAACTGCAAGTATTACCGGTAAAAGAGCAAAGTAATTCCTGTCATACAAGAGGGGTTATTATCACTTAGTAACCCTTTTTCATATGATAGTCTATTAAGAAGTCATGGAACTCACAACCGCTAGAGTGAGAAATGTGAATCGACTTTTCTACCGACGTATTATCTATTCATAATTTCAATAAGAAGTTCAAGACAAAGTCAGATAGTTTAATCTTGTTCTTAAAATTAAATATAATATTCCCATCTGAAAAGCGGACAAGGTACGATACCTCAACGACAAGCACTTGACCGGGCATTCTAACATACAAACTACATGATGTTTGACACCATATAAGGCTGGTGCATGACTTCTTGGTAAACGCTTATAACACTGTAGTGGAGCCTATATGGACGTGTGTAGTGGAAGTGGGGAGTTCAGGCAAACATTCCAACATATCCTGCAACAAACTGCCCAATCCCTAATCTTACAAAAAAGCCTTGATGTTCGGTTTTATTTACACAACGAAACTACACATTCAGGCTTTAATATTCTTTTCGCGTTAAGCAGAAATCCGTTCCAGTTATCGACAATTTCACAAATCCCTCACATCTACCGTAAATCAGGACAAATTCCCTCACACCCTCACCACCGACATACTGGATGATAGTCGTGACGTGTCCTTCGAAGCAATAGTCAATCTATCTGGTATCGTGCTCTGATTGGCAATATAAATGGAAATAAATTTGATTCAATTAATAATTCTTTATTTAGGTTTTGATGGAGATTAAAAAGTCAGAGTCACGAGCGGGATCCGAACCCACGACTTTCGGCTAAATACGGCACTGCTGAGCCGCTTGGGCTATCGTGACCTCGGTCCGCGACTTCCCATCTCAATCTCACCTTTTGAATTTTCCCTCCACTTTTGCCATTTTTCAAATGGGATGTGATCTATTTTATTCTCAGCGAGAAATGAAATGGCCTGGGAGAGCTTTAATGAAGTATACCTCATTTTTGTAATTAATTTATTAGGCTTCGTGGTTCGATTGACCAAATAAATTATTGTCAATTAATTAATCTTTAATTAAGGTTTTCGTTTAGATGAAAGTCAATGTCACTAGCAGGATTCGAACCCATGTCCTTCGGCTAAATACGCCGCTGCACTACCAGTTGAGACATCGCGACTTCGATTGACTTGACTCATCATGACTTTTTTATCTCAACCGAAACTTTAATTCAAGATTAATTAAAATTGTAGGTAATAGTGGCACAAGCACAAATTAAACATACTAAATTTTAGAATATTTCTAATGGGTATTATTTCCACACTTGTATAAAATTTTGTATTAATTTGTTGTAGTATTTGTACATGTAACCGATTTGAATGTAGTTGTCATGTATTGCAAATTGCCAAAGCTACTACTGATTTTAACTACCAAAAAGTTCCGGACATTGATAAAACCGGGGAATAAGAACACCCGGCAATATTTCAGGTAGAGCAAATAAAAGAGAATTTAAAAGTTATTTTCGTAAGTAAGTGTAATTATTTTAAATAATTTTTAATTCTACTACATTTTAGGTTAGATTTCTAAATCAGTATTTTTTTTAATTTCTTTATCTAATCACATGATTTCGTAATATATACAATATCAAAACGGGCTTATCTAAACAATTCGTTATCCCATTATTTATTTCCCACATAAATAACACTTAAATATTACTATTAATCAAAACAAATACATTTCCGTTTGAAAAACTTTTTCCCTGTATCAAGCAATTTGTAAAGAAAATGTAAACACATATTTCGATCACTTGGGTAAAGTTACATGTTAACACAACAAATAAAACATTCTATCTTTATTTTCTGTGATCAAAACGGTCTTGCGTGCATTTACATGTTTACATCAAGTTTTCTCCGTTTCTTATTCCTGCATCTAAACAAAAACCTTTATTATAAATAAATTTTTATAAATATTATAAAAACTATAATTGTCATCTAACAGTATTTGTTTTTTAGTTTTACTAGTTGGACTGCATGCATAAGCGTTTTTCAACAAAAAATAACGTGTATAAGTGCGTTTATGTGATTCCACATATAAACCTAGAAATTGATAAGGCCACTAATTGGTTAAAGATGTTTTATGCTAACTTTCCTAGAAAATGTTCTGGAATAAAAAAAATTTGCAACAAATAGTTTGCTAAACGAATTGGATAATGCTTCATCCACTACCATTTGCCCAAAGTTTGGTTCCCCCACGGCAGATTCGACCTTCAAAACGACGGCGGCGAGAAAACAATCTGGTACAATACAGCCATCAATCCACGTTTAAAACACTCTCCACATACATCCAATCCCCAATCACCTAACCCAACACCCTCTCCTATATCATAGCGGCTCAGAGAGAAAAATCCATATCTCTTGACGATGTGACAAATCAAAAATTGACTTCGCGCAATCTACTTTCGACAATTTCTTTTTTCTTTATATACAGGGTTCATTGCAAGTAGATGACTGTGATGATCAGAATAAATTTCTAGTTTTTGAACTGTTACTGCGGTCTGAATAAGATAGTAGTCATCGTTGACTGTGCATTACTCTTAGAATCATTAACGTTGTTCATACAAATGTGGTCAAACGTTGAAAAAAATCAGTAAAAGTAGAAAAAATGGAATTATTTGATAATATTTATTATTTCTATTTATTATACAAAAGGCGATGTTCTAGAAGAAAAAGCTTTAAATCAGCATGTGTCTTGAACGGGTTGAGAGAGAAATGTATGGTTGTCGGTATAACCGGAAACTATTGGACAAATTCCGAAGAAAAACGTGCGTAAGGATCACCAGTGCTTTTCAAATGACACGCACAGCTGCAATGGAACTATCGTCCAACTGGCACCCTTATACAGGAGGTTGGGAGCTGTGAATTTATGTAAAATGGAAAAACATAACTTTAAAGCTTGTCCTACCAACAATTTGAACTAGAAAAGATAAAATGAGAGCCAAAACGCTTAATCAAAGACACTAAGAGAGAGAGAGGGGGGGAGAGAGTGAGAGAGAGAGAGAGAGAGAGAGAGAGAGTAAACCCTATCGATATGGAAATGGAAAACTAATGCTAAAACTAAATGCTAAGCACAGAGAAAAAATAATAGCCTGAAAGTAAAGACGAAGCATCATCAAATCAATCCATGCCCTACATAACCCCAATTTTTCTCTTTTTAAAGCGTCGATAGATTGATTACTACTACCTAATTACTAAATAAATTATATTGTCATGCTATGCATTTTGGGCCGATCCCTGGTTCTCTTCAACAGTCTAATGTAATGTTATTCACAGTCACATCCAATTTTTAATTATGCAATATTGTTAAAAAAGTACTTTCTAAATATTAACTTTTTTACTATTGAGAATTACAATCTCTCTTATAATATATAATTTGACATTCAAGTTGAATATTCAATGAAACACCAACTAAATAAATTATTTTCATTATTAATTGTCATCAAATATTTTTATGAAATGAATGTAATATGATAAATATTCATAGATCGAGGCCATTTAAATGGATGTTTTGATAAAAAATTGAAATATGTGTGTTTATCATCATGATTACAATTTTTTTGTAGGTTTGTTATCTGCCCATTAATAATTACTTTTACGTAGAGAATTTGTTCATAATATTTGACAATTGTATGCAGTATGACAGTGTTTACCTGTTAACCTATCAACACGTAGGTCATAATTGAAGCGCTTCGTTAGACTTGTCAACAAGAAAAGAACAAAAACAAAACAAAAAAAAGAGGAAAACTGAAGGGTTTTAAAGACTATTTCTTTAAATCGTTTTACCTTCTCATAGAACTGTTCGACTCATGAGCGAAAAACTCAATCTGTAATATTATAAATTTACTGCCGGGGAATGCAGTTGTTCATTACATTCCTTCACGGAGTAGTTGTGAAAAGTGTGAGATATGTGAACTAATAAGGGCTTTGTGAGCTAGACAAAAGCATTGTCCTTCCCCGCGTCATCGTCCACAACCACCGCCCTACTCCCACAAATTGAATTGTTGGGTCAAGCACTCTCCCTGATAACACGGTCCCTCAACAGCAATAACTTGACGGCGATACCCAATCTTGAAACTGGAAGCTTCCATCCACAGCCTTCATCCGTTATTGTCAAGGCAACACCACTGTTACATTACTAATTCATATGAGTTTTTCTTCCTATCTAGCTGACAACTGGCCGGCAGATACAGACTGGAGATGTGTTGAATTGGCAAAACTGTTTAACACTCTTATTAAATCATTTATTCACATTAGGTTTTATCCTTATTTCCCAATTGTATTGCATTATTTTAATGTGTAGAGATTAGTGACCGTTTGTAGATAATTATTCACCAGACCTCATCTCACGATATCTGAAGAAGTATTATTTTAAATCAAGTAAACTTATTATTTACAAATGATAATAAATTTTATTCGGTATTATAAGCCACTAATGAAAATAATTTCGTGATAATACGTAATAAAGAAAAGTTTATAATTTATATTAACATGTGTTTGTATGCAAAAGTTTCACTGTTATTTTTTAATATATTTTATATTGATTTGTACAGATGAACTTGGAAATTTGCTCGCGTACTGGGACAATGATATATTTGTCAAGTGGTTCATCGAATTTTCATTTCCAAGAAAATAAATTTCGTACGCAATCAAATAATATAAATTGTTATTAATATTAAAAGATTGAATATAAATTTCAATTGCAATTTCCATCGAAATTTGAATTATTTAACAAGGGATATTTTTCTAACTGATAACATTTTTGTAGTTAACCGTTTACCGTCATTTATAGATATTTATGAAATTTGGAGAATTTTGCTTGCTGGTTGCTGGTGAACCGCAATTTTCGTAGTTAAAAAGCGAAGTACATAGATCGTTGGTGGTATTTCCAAGACCTTCGTGTAGAACTATGAACTAGTTTAAATAAGTCTCTTCTAACCTCCGATCTCACATTTGTAGAGCTACCGAGAAGAGTATTTTATGAAGAAAATATTTTATTATTATGAGGAGAATAGCGTAAACGTAGCGTAAAAACATATTTTGGCTTTTGGTACCAATAAATTGATGTCATATGCGAAACATATATACAAGGTTCAATGATAGATTGAAAAATAGATAGGTTGGTAGATAATTTATAAAAATACTTAAAATGTGTTATTTCACAACAGGTTACAACCTACTAGAAAATGATGGAAAAATTATTATTTTTAGATATGTTTTTCTAATAAAAAAGCTTGCCAAGATTTGTTCTAAAAAAACATTATATTAAAACAGCAATTGTAAATATGGTTGTATTTTTTAAAGAAGCACAGACTAAGTATACTTAAGTCTCTATTTATCATTTAAAAATTATCATCCCAAGTTTGTGAGACAAATGAGATTTTTGTTGAGGTTTTGAAAATTGTAATCGTTAAAATAATATAAGATGTTTTAAATGAAAATATTGCAGATCTAAATATCCACATCCCTATTCCAAATCTAAGTATATCTATTTAAAAATACACAAGGCAAAATACCATAT
>CM077105.1:31462534-31515117 GCA_039619505.1 Cimex hemipterus | reverse complement strand
CACACACACACACACACACACACACACACAGAGACAACTTGAACGAAGAATTGTCCTGCAACAACAAAATGTTTAAACAAACACACTATAATTAAGAACAACACATAAAACTATTATCTATAATGTAATAATGTTACAGATGTACTGGAGCTATCTAGTTATTTTTAAATAAATAGGCGCAGTACTTATAGTTATATATATTTGTGTAAATTTCTTTCGTTCTTTACAAAGTTTATATGCAGAAGAAAACTAAAGAAAAACTGCAAAATAGCAAATTAGGTTTTATGAACGGCGCTAAGAAAGTACCCGCTTAACAAACAGGTGAGACCTTTGATGTTTTATCAATTTTGGTCTAGGTTTAACAGGTTTAAACAATTTTATTAACTCTTCTAACCGCGGTCCACCTTTTACCGGAGTTCAGATCCGATTAAGCCATACTGTAAAAGGAATTGTAAAATAAAAGCCATTATTTCAAAAATACACTACATTTCCGATCTTTCTCAATATCAAAGAAAAATGATTAGTCTATCTTATCATTATTTTTTGTGGCTGTACAATATTTTGTATTTTTGAATCAGGCTTTTTTCCATGTTAAGAATAAGATTCCCACGACGGCCGTAGAATCGAAGGCCACGAGATCGCCTATGAAGCGATAAGTGAAAGTGATATTGTCACAAACATTAATTAAACATGAAACAATTAACATCGGTGCAGAACAACCAGTATTGATTCCACTTTTCTCTTTAATATTGTATATGTTTCTTAGTTCATTGTTACATAAAACCGATTTGAAGGTAGTTGTAATGTATTGCAAATTAAAACAATAAGATTCAACCTTTTAATAAATCCTTAAAAAATAATCAATAAAGTATATAAAAAGAAACACTAAGAATAATAGCTGAATTGGTTCTTAAAAAGGACAGAAAAAGTTTACTAACAGCAATACACTGACATTGTCTTTTAGGGCTCTTTTATGTTTTATAGTCTATATTTCTATATGGATTCTCTAGGCAGTTGAGACTATAATATTATTTATATTGTAATAATCAATTTCACGCCACGAAGAGGAGAGCCCGAGATGATGTAATTAACCATCCAGTCTGCGAAACCAACGATTTACCAAGATTATTTTGAACTTCACGGAACGAAAACTTTGTAGTCCACTTTTATTATTTATGCTTCTACATAGGTTGAAATAGTAATAAATAATATATAAAGAGCTGAATTGTATTTAAATTTTTTGAAAAAATATTTTTAAAAAATTCATGATTTTTTAAATAGAAGCCAGGAATTCCTGCGTGAGTGTACTTGGATATAAAATTGCTTCTAATTTGCTTTAATGTAATACGTATATAAAATATATTAGTTCCACGAAGGATGTAATGTCATAATGTTGTGATAACGGCATGAATTAGGAAATGCTAGTCACGCAATGCAAACAAATTGTTTGTTAAAAGTTCTAGTATTTATAGTTAACACAAAATGTGCGTCAAATACAATTAACTTTGCCGAGGAACCTCGCAGTTAGTTGCCAGTAAATATTGGACCTTGCCTTTTGTGCTCAGCGCTGAATTCAATTTGTCACGACTCTCAGCCTTCGGCCTGCGGATTGCCGAGCATAAAACTTAATAACTGGGGCAAGAGGCTCATGATTAAACCCCCCCTTAGCTATAAGCTGTTTCGGCTCTGTTTGAATAAGAGCCATTAGTTAGAGCTGGCTGCAAAGTACACGCTGGCCCAAAATCTCGTAAATACCATTCTGCAGCTGAATATCGTATCCAAGAGAATATTTTCTTGTTAAATATCACGATAATATTTAGCGCTAGATTTTCTTCATCCGTAAAACGGTATATAAGTTCCGACAATAAAGCAAAATATACAATTTTGAATATACTTTATGTCTTATTTTCTCACAAC
Source organism: Cimex hemipterus (assembly GCA_039619505.1). Taxonomy (NCBI): domain Eukaryota; kingdom Metazoa; phylum Arthropoda; class Insecta; order Hemiptera; family Cimicidae; genus Cimex; species Cimex hemipterus. The sequence continues at coordinate 31,513,200 of CM077105.1, read as the reverse complement.
CCAATGAATAAATTCATACATGGGTCCACTTACCAGGTGCACAGAAAATAAATGTAATGTGCAATTGTCAGCGGAATTCAAAGAGGCGCAAGAAGAAGGAAAGTGCAAAAGAAATGCTTAGAGCTTTAAAGTGTGGAGTTCAAATCCCGCCCGTGATATATGCGTTTCGACTCAACAAAGGCTTTAGATTAACAATTTAATTAATTAAAACTGCAATGATATTAGGAAAAGTAATGTTTGTTGCAGAATAATTTATGGTAGTACTAAAATACAAAAGGAATACTACTGCTCGTATATTTATTTAGCTCTTCTTTGTGTACTTTCCTACTTTTTAGCTTAAGTGTTTTATGTTAACTATGACACGTTATTTATAGATACGTAGTATTTTTTTTTTTACTAGGGTTCGCAACAGCAGAGGCCATATAAACCCTCAGGGTATGCGCACAGAGAAAACAGGTTGAACATTAAGAATATAATGTATATTAACGTATAAACATAATAATGTTTTGGTGATGTGTCAAAATTTACAAATAAAAACAGGTGAGAATAATTGCTAATATATTAAACGCAAATTCCTATTAATTGACGTTAAGATATTAAGTCTCCTAAGTAATAAAGTCAAAAATATTTTGTTATTTTAGCGGTTTTGCAATTTACATATGTAAAAATGAAGTGTTTTGAAAATACGTGTAACATCCGAATTTCACAAAATTCAAATGGGGAATTTCATAGCTCCGCTTGCCATATGTTCGTTGTTGAACACATCTGAATCAAATCATTCTCACATGAGCGGAGGTGGCGCAAATCCTATTTCTAAGCGATTCTCATCATGAACCAAAGCGAGATAGAATATCAAGATTAGATGATTGCCTTGATCATTTTAGCACTACCTACAAGCCGTACACATTTATTCCATTTGTATAATTGGATAATAAAGTATGAAAAGCTTAACTTTGGTTTTACCTAATAGTAATTTAACAATAGTTTTACTTAATAGGTTTTCTAATGAAATTGATTATATCCCATTATAAATAAAGTTTTCCCATAGAATTTGATCGTAATGTTGATATCATCATTGATAATATACTTCCGGTTTAGTAAGAAACGTTTCATACCATAATTGATTAGGGTAATATTAATATAACGTAAAACGTTCTAACATTTCGAAACAGAAAGACAATCAATAAACAGATTCAGCAGTTTTGTCTAGGATATAAAATTTTCCATAATAACGGCAGATTTGTCTAATAATGACAATCACATTTTTTATTTACGATCAGGGTCATTTGTTACTACGTTGTACATACTCTTTCTGTTTTATGTCATATTACTATAAAACGTTTATGCAAATCAAAATATTATCAAATATTGAACGTGCACATTCTTTGCTTACACTACTGCACACTTAACTTCCTTGATGGTATAACTCTTAATTATACAGGTATATATTCTTTATTCACGTAAATAAATTAACTTGACTTTTAATTTGGAGCTATTTCAAATTTATTACTACTAGTTACTATTAAAATAAAGTGTTCATTTTCCTTTAAATAGGAGACATGCTTGTGTAAACGAATTATATTTGTCGAACTGATTTATCACACTTAAGCACCCCTACAATGAAAATAATGTCGAAATAATCACAGGTTAATAAAATAAGATCAGGGGGAGATTATATATTATTAGGATAATAGACCGTCATTCACCTTGAGATAGTACATTGAAACGACCCTTATCAACGCATGAACCGAAACGCACTTGGGGCGAGACCATAATTCACATGCATGCCACAGATATTTCGAGATTATTGGTGATTTCGTGACCTTCCTGTATCGGGTATCGTCCTGTGATAAATCATTTTCGAAATGAAGAAAGGCCATTCGATCCCGAAATGAAATTATACCGGGAACGACGGGATGCGTTTTAAACCACATGATTCAAATTGTGTGTTTTCCCAATTAAATAAATATCAAAGAGTAGACTAAATAATGTTTGATTTTGAACCTTTTTAAACTTTCAATAATAAATTACGAAAATTTTACAGTACTTTTCATTTTTCAGGGTACAGTAGTAAGATTTATTTACTTTAATTCATCAAGGTTCATCATATTGCCATATTTCCAATCGATTACTGTAAAGATAAAACCAATAATTATAAAATTAATGTTAATACGATGATTATAATTAATTATATATGTTAATGAAAAATAGAAAAAGCATTCTTACTTTTATGGTTAGAAGATCTATAGAGAATATCTGAAACAACAAAAGATATGAATAATGCTGTTTCTTCAATCATTTCATAATTTCATTTAGTGCATTAAAAATTTGTAATAAATATCTGAATGCTGTGTTGGTCATTGTTCTAGCATACTAAAAATTGTTATTAGCACGAATAAAATTAATACTTAAAAGCAAAAATTCAACTCCTATTATGTGAGAAGTTCAATTTAAAAGAGGGCTTTTATGCTCAAATTGAAGGTATATTTTGTAAGTAGGTTCGATAGCAATGATCTAAGTCTGACAATGGCAAATATAAAATAGTAGCTCGTGGTATAAAACAACTGTGCTATTCTTTCCAATATATCAGAAACACAGTCATAGGTGTGCTAATTGTTCCTAAATTAAATTGGCACATTCGCTGTAATATTGGTTATGATCTTCTTTGGTGTGCTGTTTATATTAAAAAAATTATTGTAGATGATAGGGTATGGTCTGCGAGTTGGCGAACTCATGTTGAACCGGCACACGGGCACTTACTGGGTCTGTCTTCACTCAAACAATAAAACCCGCGAGTGAAGACAGACCCAGTAAGTGCCCGTGTGCCGGTTCAACATGAAAAAAATTATTAATTGAAAAATTAAAAATATTTGTTAGTACGTTGAATTCAAGGACGGAGTATTGGAAGTCTGGAAATTTATCTTACAGTGGTGAACGCTGATCTACGCTTAACCGTTGCGGTAATAATGTTGCTACATAACCACAATTTCTCTTGTGTGTTTGTACTTTAAAGTAAGGCAACTTTATAGCCAAACTGATTGTAAAATTTTTCCAGACGTATATTCACTATACGTTATTTGCAAGCAGCTGTCAGTATATTGTGTGGTTTAAATAAACGGATGATTGTTAACTGTCTTCCCTAAGTTTTTCTTACCCTACCAGGATATTCACATTTGTTTTAAAAATGAAAAGTATGAAAATTTCTTAAAATAAATGTTTGTCATAATTACATAGGTACTAGCGATGGAGATGATCTAAACCTGCCAAAATTAACAATAAATGGATCCCACAACAGCCACAGCAATAGAATAATTAAATTCAACAACAAAATACAATGTTGTCTGGACCTTTTTACTATCCTGTGATATAATTATTTAAATATATTCTCCGTACAAATACATTCTGATGCCATTTTTTTCTGCACTCTGTGTTCAACTAGGATTTTCGATTATCTTATAAAATAAGAATATAAACGTAATCCAATTTTTTACTAGTTTCATTTAGTAATTTGTAATTACTAATACTTCCCTAGTTATGAGCCAAATTTTTTTCATGTAAATAGTAAACCCTCACATTGTTAAATTAATATGAAAAAAAATTGTGCCTGTATCCTGGGAACGATACAACAGCAAAACAGCAAGTAAGAACAATGGAATGAAGAAATCCTTACAAGTCTTACGAGGATAAAAAAAATCCTACGACATCTGCATAGACTATGCTATTATGCCACAACATAGACCAGGGAACGGACATTTTTGGCACGTCGTCACAGTGTAAACAAGTAACCCTCTGCAAAAGAACATAAAAGCAGAGATGATGACTGTCATCGAATAACAAATGAAAATAAAAAGACAACACGAAGATAAATAATGTAACTGTAGCCAAACCTCAAAAAACAAACGATACTGCACAAGAGACCAAGAAACCTCCAGTAATTTTAAATCACTGATATTTGGAGTAACACTGTAAGTATCATTGTAGCTAATACTAAACTACTACTAAAATCAGCAGCAAATTAAGGCAGTGAAACCAAATATCTGACGGTGCGTGGCTTGTGCTGAGCATTTCCTTATGGAATTGGCCCTAGTTGATTGCTCCTTTTCCTCCTGCAGGTTAAAATTCACCTCTGATGCACAGTTCAATTAGGGTAAACGAATTTCGACTGATTTATAAGCGAGCAGCTGCCTCTTTAATGCAATTAGCGCTGTCCACGCCGGTCTACTCATTATTTGAGCGTTTGTCAGAGGCCCCGCGAACTATATCTCCCCATTACTGGCAGCCCGATGTAACACGCTTATGTCTTCGGTTTCAACCAGAATTTATGGCAAATTGCACTTCCAAACCCTGTAATGTCGGTTGCCGAATCCTTGTTAATTATTGTACAGTAAAATTACAGCCATTATAGTGTACGTAATTGGGAAACCTATAACCTAGTCGTGTAGATGGTTAGTTTATCGATCATTGCCTTTAAAAAATTTAAAATTTTGTCGGAGTTTTGTTAAAAAATGAACTATTTTCCTGATCATACGCCTTCAGAAAAATATATTTAAAATAATATATAGTATACAAATAGCAAGCTGTCCTTTTTAGATGACCTGGTTGAATTTTTCTGGTACCAATGATGGTATCAAAAATAAATAAAATACGTGTTTAACATTTTTTAGGCTAGGTTCAAATTTTTACTGTCTTTTGTAAAAACATTGTATAGGATTCCATAGGCCCAGTTCAACATCACAATTTCAAATACAACATAACACATCATATATATATTACGCACGGCGGGCGACCAGGACCCGAGGGTTAAAAGCCTGGGTAGGCCCGTACCCCATCCCTAAAAGGTCCGGGACCTGGTCGGCTCACGAATCCTGCAAAAACCTATTGGACTTATTTACAAACCCCAGGATTGTGGACCATTTTATCCTGGGGAGTGTTTTGGTTATGTCCTCTCCTTCGAAAGTAGCGAATCTTTCTCAGCCTTACCTATCGCATTCAGCTAGGTAGTGCCGAGCCGTTTCTTCTTTTGTTTCACAGAAGAGGCAGAAGGGGTCTGGTAGGGTATCCATCATGAAGAGGTGTCTTCTCAAGGGGCAATGGCCCGTAACCATTTCGCTCCCTTAGGTTTGATTTCCTTCAGAAACTCCTTCGATTGCCTGCATCCGGGGGACGTATTCCATTCCTTGAGGAATTGTTTCATTCCCAACTTATACACTCTTTCGCTGTGCTTAAAAAGTGGGGTAATACTGGTTGTGGCCCGACAAACGCAGTATTTGATCCTTCCTTGGCCATGCTCAAAACATAGTGCAATCTTATTTTAATTGGTCAAAAAATGACAAAGTTAAGGTTAAAAGTTTGAAGGAAAAAACGTTATCTATTTTGGAATCACATTTCATATTCGAACTGCCCCCTTTTCAAAAACACCGGCACGGTGAGGGTTTATATATGACCTCCGCTGTTGCGAACCATCGATAAAAATAAAATAAAAAACTTTTTTGGAGCGATAGTCAGAGAAGCCAGATTGACAAGCATTATCTAAACAACACGTTGAAGTTGATGGACTGTGATAGACGAAGACATTTTTTTACATGGCCCCCCACAGAAAATAGTCAAGTGCAGATAAAATCGCTTGATTGAGGAAACCAACCATCACGTCATGAGGCCCATTCACTTATCGCGGAAGTGACGATTCAAATGTCTCACCTGAAAAACATTTTGTGCAGGACATCCCCCAATCTAGAGAATCATTCTTTGCAGTTGGGGCATCTACCATTCATGGTAAAATCTAGACCTGCGCCCCATTTAAATAATTTGTGTAGATATAAGGCCCAATTAATTTATTTCCGAAAAATCCACAACAAAAGTTGATACTGTGAACCATTTGATGACAAAGTTTCGAAATTTTCGAAAATTCGTGTCATAATTAGAATTCCGAAGTGCCTAAATGAGATGTGTGCCATATTAAAATTGTAAGCCTAGAGTATATCTCTAATTTTATTTTTTTTAACCTAGAACCCTTCCAACATTTTCATGAGAGTAAAATTGATTTTTGCAAACGTACTGTAAAATTTTCAGCACCTGGCCATCAAAAAGTTTAAAAAGTTATCGGTAATAATATTTATTTGCCTTACTCACTTTCAATTTGAAATCGAACACAGGTTTTGAATTTTTGGGAATTTTGCTCCTATTAGTTGTACACGTGTGCGTTATACTAAATAAAACCTTGAATTTTAAAATGAAAAAATGATCATAAAATGCATACTTTGGAAATAATTGTAAACAAAACTAGTAGCGAGTGTAGCGTTACCAAAAGGCCTAAATTAATGTTTTTAGATCACCTTTCTTTAAGAAACAAAATGGGGATTCTTCAATTAATAATTTCAAAATTTGGAGAAACTCAATAATAATAATGAAAGCCTCGAGAATAAAATGGAAATTTGAGAATTCTTAACTTGCTTAAACCGTGGCGAAAGTATGCGCCCTTTCTCAATTTCTGCAAATTTTGTAATCTTGTTAAAGTTGACTGAAGAATATTAATACAAGAAAAGTAAGAAACTATTAACATAAAAAACTTACGATTATTTATAAGTATGAACATAAATGTTGCTATTATTTGTTTTAATAACTAACTAAATTGAGATTAATAATAATAATAATAATAATAATGCTTTATTAAACATAAAAAAGGAAAAAAAAGATAGATTTCCAAGCATTTAAGGCCATGGATCTTGGATCCGTCTGCCAGAAATTGAGATTAGTATAAATGGATATTAATTAGTAAGATTTTAATGTAATTTCATACAGTATAACTAATGTGAGTAAAAAAGTCATATGCTTGAAAGTAGTTGTATGTTCAAAAAAAAAAAAAAAAAAAAAAAAAAAAAAAAAAAAAAAAAAAAAAAATTTGTAGGCTATGTATACAACGTTTTACAATGACCGTACAGATTGCCAAAAATGCTTGAAATATAATTAACCCAATTCAATCCGCGTGCTAAATTAACCTCTGTGTTCTTCAACTTTTTTCATAATTAAAAAGAAAAGTCACCTCATTATCTGTTGACAACAAACCAGCTAATTTGCCTTTGTCTGTAATGCGGGTTGGCCTATCCCATAAATGCGAGGAATAATGATGGTATGACCAACGTTAAGCTTCTTTGCGACTCAGAAGAGGATCAGCTTTAAAAGTAACTCCAGTTGACTTTCATTCGTCTCTGTCATTTTTTCTTTCAGCCTATCTTTTTTTTTCTTTTTAATAATATTATACCCACCTGATTTACTACGGTTTATGTTAATACAACTTTTATAATAACAAATTTTGCTATGGGAGTTTTTTGGGAACATACGTTTATCTGGTCAAAGAGTGTAACCCTTAGAAAATATAAATAAAATTTTGAGATAATTATGGAAAAATACGAATTTAATTACGTCAGCGAAAAAGCACATATAAAACTGTATTATGTGAGATTCGATTAATGTAAGTTTAAAAACAGATTCAATTCATTAAATTAACTAATTTCGTGGTCCGTTTGACCAATTAATATATTACAATTAGTTACATGATTAATTAAGGTTTTTAGTTGAGGTAAAAAACTCAATGGAACGAGCGGGATTCGAACCCACTATCTTCGGCTTGATAATCCGCTGTTCTACAACCTGAGCTGTCGTGACCTCTATCCACTAGGACACTAAATTCCCATCTTAACCGCTGCTTTTGAATTTTCCCTCGTTTATGCCATTTTTCAAATGTCGTGTGGGATTCGATTCTCGATTATAAATGATATCTTTTGATTTTTATCTCAACTAAAAGCCTTAATAAAATGTAATACATTAATTGATCAAGCGGACCACAAAATTAGTGAATTTAGTGATTGAAAATGAAGTATGCTTCACTAAAGCTCTCTGTGGCTATTTCATTTGTCGTAATTAATTTTAAAAACAGAACTCAAATTTATTATCTTGAAATTTGAAAACCTCCAACAAGAAAGCTGGTATTGGTAAAAACGATCCTGAATTTCTTTTCTGACAAGAGTTTATAGGGCGGTTTATAAAAGGAGAGGCCAAGCCGAATTTTTGCCACTCAAGGCGTCCCCAATTCAGGGTAAGAGCTGTAATCAACTGACCGAACAAAATCCAATTATCCCCTCCAACCTTGACTATCATGAACAATTCAAATGGTATTACTCACATATGCTCCCCCAACTACCATAAAACGAGGATTAAATGGTAATACTTCACAGGTGTTCCTTCCATTTAGGTTGGAATTGTCCCAAACATTCAACTTTTTTTTACCATAAACTGCGGTCCCCTGAGATTTCGGTTTAATCCCTCTTGGTAAATGTACATTCCGTCTCAACGTACTGCTTTGTAAATTTAAAGACATTAATTAAAATTTTTACATTTATTTAAGAGCAACAAAATAGGTTAACTGATTCAAAAATATTTTTACTTATAGATTTATTACAAGAAAACTAAAGTACACGGGCAACAAATTTACAGGCTTATTGTATACCGAAAACCAGTTAAATTTTCTTTTCACTAACTGGTGCCCTATTATGTTTCAACCTGAACTCTACAAATAAGGCGTGTTTTAACCTTTTTTTATATATACTATCATTATCTATGTAAAGGTGTCCATTAACTTTTCGTACCGATGAATATCTTTATTTTGTATGTACCAAGGGGTCTCAACAATTTTCATTAGAATTTATTTCGTAGAAAAGCTATATTATACCTTCCAAAAGGATAGTTCCTACTCACAGTAAGTTGTTCTGCAACGATCCGGATTTCGAGCCTCTTAGCTCATCATCAGGTTGAAGGACTTCTACAACCTGATGATGAGCTAAGAGGCTCGAAATCCGGATCGTTGCAGAACAACTTACTGTGAGTAGGAACTATCCTTTTGGAAGGTATTGAACACCACACTCACCCCATCATTTAACATTTCTATTAAGCTATATTATTGTTTTTGTTATACATCGATGATACGGTTATAAATGGGGATAGGATTAAAATTAGTGTTTTTCTAAAATGCCAATATGTTTGTTTATATTTAAGATTCAATTACGTACTTCTATTTTTTACGTGTGTCCATTTCAGTTTAGGCTGAAGCTTCACACCTAGAAATTTTGGCTAAGAATGTTGTGATTTCTAGTGGTGACAGATCACTGATGTTGAACAGAAAAAATTTTAGTCTGAGAAGGTTTTCCTAGGGAATTTTAATATCATTTCTAATAATAAAACTATTCGTCGAATACTAAACCTCCATGCCAGATGTTATTAAACGCTTGAGGTAATTCCAGAAACACGGCTCTTCCAATTATAGGTATTAGTCTATTGTTGTTTTCCGCAAGAACCAAATTGTTGGCTTGGTATAAGGCCGATTTTTCAAATGAGGCTCTTTTGAGGTTTAGTTTCTCAAAAAACTGGGAAGCAACATGTGTCTCTAAACCAAAAGTTCCATCCAGGCTTTGCTTTCATTGAAAATTCCGCCACTTTCCAGATTGCGATAAATTAATTAATTTATTGAAGTATTAAATGATTGAGTAAGTTTTAAAATTCCTCTTTGGCATATTTGGTCAGATTTCTCCTGTTATAATATCAAATCCTGGGGTAGCTCAAAAAGAATATAAACCTGTCTTAAGGACATATAATTTTACTTAAAGTTTAAAAAAATGAGACAACGTAAACTTTGTCTAATGGTTACAGATCACAAGGATCATACCATTTCAATAACATAATAAAAAAGTTGGTTTCGATTAAACTTCCAACGTATACAATTTATGAAATTATCGTTTTTTTTTTGCATTTTCAGTTTACCAATTATTCTAAACAAGTTATTATTTGATAGATGGCATGCCATGTAATCTTGAATTTTTGAATGAACTACAGAAATTGCAAATAGATTTAGCAGTCCACTAATATGTTGATTTTCCAATAATGCCCAAATTTGGATCAAAAGGCAAATGCAAATATTTATCACCATTAAAAAATGGTATTTCGGGTATACCTAAGAACGTGGTGAACCGGTATTTTAACTTTGTTGAATAGTTAGCGACTGATCAATCAGAGCTACTTTGGTTTGGTAATGAAATTACCGCCTTGGTCCGGAGTTTTAACGGGGATTCAATGTCTATTTGGGGCCGAGGCTTTTGTCTGCAACCATTAGCGTAAGCACCTTTCAAAATAACCCCGGCTTATCGTTTTAAATAAACTTTTATCTTCACCACGGGATTGCCCACTTAATTAAATTATTTCTCTTCTGAATACAATCAGTCCCTTTTCTGGGGCTGTGCTCCTTTCTTTAGAGCTAGTAAGGTGTCAGCTGGAGTAATTGGCCAGTTATTGTCGAGAAAGCATAAAAGAGCCTAATTACGCTTGAAAAGTTTTCAATAGGAAAACATCCTTTCCTTTCAATTCTGTTCCAATCCAGTGGCTAATTATGGATTAAATCTTTATTCAATATTGACAAGTACTTCCGTTTTCAGACGCCAATGATGACAAAAAAAGAAAGTTTTATGGGTCTTTATTGTTTATCTATTTACTTTAAACTGGAAACCTTTCTCTCGAACAAGCAGTATCTAATTGTGTTAACTTGATTAATATTTTCTTTTCATCAGAAAAAATCAATTAGGGTGTTTACATTTTTTATTGGAATATGGAAATAAACAAGCTATTTAAGAAAAAACACCATTCAAGAACAGTTCATTTGGAAAAATTTCATCTGGGATTATAGATAAAATTACATTTAATTTTGATGGAAATGTCAATTCCGCCAAAGGCATGATAGAACCTTCTGCTTTTCTCCCGGCTTTTTCGTTTTCCTCTTTCTTTTACAAAAATTATAAGCTTTATTTTTTATTTTAATTAATCGTGCTTCTGCTTTAAATATCTAATATTTCCCGAAACGAGAAGCCAATATATATACGTTTGTCAATACAGAATACGTTTACTTTTATATAGCTAAACATTAGTCCACTGGGCTAGAAAAATACCAAAAGTCATTGAATTTTTTAAAAACCTAAATTAGTAGATATTTATACAATCACTTACCTATAATTTAATCCCTTCAAAAAAGGCAGGACATGTACTAATTTTCGTGTTTATGTAAAGTTTTTAGCTAAAATCTTTCGAACGTTTCATTTCTTTATTCTTAACAGTAAACGTAAAAGTATTTATTGTTCAAGAATTGTTCGATTTATTATTTATTATTTATAATACAAGGATTAAAACGAGAGACTGGATGAACGAATCTGTACACATTTCATTATCGTCTTTAATATTTCTTTACATAATTATTAATTTGTTAGTTTGTCTCGTTATATTGTTTCATATGAGACACCTCGTTTTAATGGTAATTCCAAATGTAATAACAGTTAATAGAGAATATAGATAAAAATTTTCCTTCAGTGATGAATGAACATTGCTGACAATAATCAGTGATGTTTCGTAGGTTCAACATTAGTTAGTAATACATGGCTTTGTTTATTTAATTCCATTAAAATATCTTGTATTGAAATTACTACAAATTTAATTAATTGACGTTTAACATAAAACTAAAGAAACTAAACTAAAATTTTATTCCACTTCATTTCATTGTATCCACATTTCGTTTTGTCACAATTGATCTCTATTAGTTTGTGAATGACGGATTATGTGAAAAGAAAAATACAATTCTTTTGAAAAAATTAAATGCTTAACGAGCAAATTTATCGGCATAAGTTCATAAAATTGTTCACTAATACTGACACTAACAATAAGCAATACAATATGACCGAAACATAACCATAGCAACATATTTTGATTTGCAATTCAAAGAAGCATAAATTTATTACATTCAGTAAATGATCATCACAATTATTATACATTACTTAATGGTTTATATCCTTAGATACAATCGTATATATAAATATATCTTTGCCAATGAACTCATCAAAAATTTTTAATCTGGTTACTAAAGGCCTTATGGTATTCATGATCACTTTTCAATCGATAATTCTCGGACATTGGTATAGAAGATAGCATCTTAATTTTTCCGTTCGTGGGCTATCATTTAATATGAAAAAAAATTGAATAAAAATTCCCGCCTCTGGCAAACACATTTACACTCAATGTCTATAAAACTAGAATCCTAAACCAAGGGAATCATAAAAGATGTTTGGACCTCAGTCCTTCTTTGAACAATAAAAAGCAGATCCATTACGGTTTTGACCCAGATTTTTTGCAATTAACCTCAATCAATTCATAAGACCATGGGACAATCAATATATTCACAAAGTGATAGTAACTTTTTTGGTCTATTTGTAAACACCTGAAAAAAGGGCAAGCGTTAAAACATCGCAGTTATTAACCGCACATAGATGGAGAATTTTCAATGCGATGAAGGCCTTCTATTATTCATGAATTCGAAACTATCATTAATTTTTTTTTCAAAATTACGATTGTAATTATGTTTTGATAGGAAAACATGAGATTTCACATGAATGTCAGTAAAAGAATGTAATACCATCTACTATAAAACTTTTCTAATTCAAATTAATGTACGAAAAAAATTAAAATAACATTTATCAAGACCGAAGAACAATTTTAAAAATTCACTAATACATTTAATTTATTTGGAGGTAGATCATAAATAGAGTCATGTATACATACAATATTCAACGCACAATTTTGCCTTAATACATTGGGTTCTTTAAATACTTCCAAAGGTATTCAACTGCCAAAATAAGCAACAAGTAAATCAATTGAAAAAACGGCCAGATATTGTTTGAATAAACCACAAAAAGATATATAATATTTTCCATGCATACATTTTGTATATTATTGTTTTAGAAACATTCTCTCGTTGTATTTCACTAAACGATTTCGCTAAAAAAATTAATTTAACATTATACGAAATGTCTAATTTTGTTTGTAGATAAAACTTGTCTTTTTCACCAGTTAAAATTGACTACCTAACAGAGAATAAGCACCTGGTAAAGCCTGGAAGTTTGATGGCGGACCAGAAAAACAGGGTATCTTCACTTAATAATCTCCTCGCGTGCCAACGCCAAGGGACGGTTTAAAAAACACCTCATTCCTAAACTAGGGCAACCTAATCTAAATTGGACATCAAACTTTACTCTAAAATTAGATTGAACACCAAATTAAAATTCATTAGGTTTTTTAGTTTATGAAAACAGATGTCTGGAAAATTGATGTTTCCAATCTAGTCGGCTTATTAGTTATTTTCTTTTAAGTTTCTGGTGTTAGTTTTTATAAAAAGAACATGTAAGCTAAAACGTTTTATTCATTCTAGTAATATTCTGTTAATTAATATAACTGTTTTATTTAAAAATAATTGTAAAAAATACAAACATATTTTTCTTTTAAAGAGAAAATATAATTGTTTTGATTCTCAGGAAAAATGCACCCGTCAAGAACTCACGACTGACGAGATAAATCGTTGGGAAACCTGCAAAGTTAGTTTTTTATTGTAAATTTATTTTTCAATTTTATTTTTCTGGCTTAATTTGCCGACACAAGGCAAAGAAGTCGGTGTGTGTCAATTAGGCATTTAAATAATTAATTGTCTCCCTTAAAGAAAGTTTATAATTTTTTCATAGGTCTCTCGTTTCACCCTCATTTCAAATAAAAATGCCTCATTATTTATACATCACTATTGTTGGGCTTTACTTTGCTCCTTGCTCACTTTTCACCCCACCTCCGGCAGTAATAAATATTTTGATAGCGTTTCCATCCTCAGGTCCATTACCTTTGGGAAAACCGGAAAAACAACATTTTTTGGAAAACTCTTTCCCTTAAGCTTTCTGCGAGTCGTCAGAAGGTATTCTCATGTGAATAATACAACAGTCATTAGCTCTAAGAATAAATGAATCCGATGAATAAAATGATTTTTACGTGAATTTTAAAAAAGAATTTGTTTTATTAAAACAAGATTTTATTTATTGTTGTCAGTTTTTCTTATTAGTGCATTTTTATAAATTTAAAACTTTCTTCACTTTCAATGTGGATCCAGTGAAGTACAACATGGAAAAATAATTTTTTCCAACCTCGAACAACCTTCATGAATATTTTATTTGCCATTGTTTATCAGTCAAATTGCTTACATTATGAAAATATAGAATAAATTAAACTGAATGTGATTAATATTTTAACTTTACAAACCACACATTTACACAACGATATTTTAATAATAATAATTTTCATGTTAAACGTTAACTTATTTAACTTGTATTGCTTAAATACATCGACTTTAAAACTGTATTGCTATTTCATCACAAATACAGAATTAGTGGATGTTGATAATAAATTTGAAAGGATTTATTTTTAAAAATAAAACAGCCCATACTTTGATGGTTTCTTGCCAAGTAAGTACTATAAAGGAGAAAGAATTGTGTGATAGTAGTGAACTATTGCACAACCACTCTTCTAATATGCAAATTTAAAAAAAAAATATGTTTTCGCATTGAGATAAGAAAATGAATATTATTAAAATAAAATAACAATGATACAACAATAAATTATTATATAAAGTATTACAGAATGTCCATGGATTATTTGAATCAATTAGGATTTCAGTTGCATACATCGCTCGAACATTACGATAACATACGAATTCAGGATTTCATTTTTTTAAACAGGATGTACTAACAAATTCGATATTTATAAATTGCTGCGAAAAGGTAAAAACATTGTTATTCAGTATGTTTGATAATTTATTTTAGATAAACAAAAAATCAAATAAAATCGTAAGTTTATAAAATACTAAATCATGTCCCTCTCCTACATTCAATTTTTTAATTCCTTGCATATTTATTTCGTTTAGTAAACATTAAATGTAATCTACAATATTACCTTAAATAAATTTTATACTGTGTTAATGGGTAAGTTTACATTGCACAAAGCAATAATAATAAAACGGCGTTTTACCACTCATCGAAATGTTTTTCCTCTAATTTCTTAAACAAGCAATGCCCACAGGATAAAATTCAATAGGACAAGAGCTCAAAGGCAGGGATCACTCTCGCATTTATTCCATACGACTGGCACTTCTGTGTGCCGTCCTGGCAAAAAGTTCACTTTGATCCTTTTGAAAACGGCTGCTGGCCAACCGACAGATCTTCTGAAACGATTACGTTAATATCCGACGGTATAGAACCCCTTTTCCAAGGCTCAGTGAATATTGCTCATTATGAGATCCTGCAATTTTGACCCTTTGGGTGAACTTTGAGATCTATCTAGACCTCCTATTCCAAAGGGCTTTACGATTGACTGAGAATGAGACAAACTCTTCCTGTTCATCTTAAGGGGATCTATTTAGTAGTTATTTTCCATTTTATTAAAACCACTGTGGCAAAACCTCTACTCACACATTAAAAAAGTCAAACATATCATACGCATAAACGGTATTTTCAATCCAGTATTATTTTACCATTGCACTATTTTATTTATTTTTTCCTAGTGTTGATTATTAGTTTTTTTATTATAATATATCAGCCATAATGAACTTAGGATGTTCATAAGTAATACAAATAGGCTGAGGTATTATGATACCAAATTCCAACATTATATAAACATATACCATTAAAAGAACGTTCTGCACACAGAAAGGTTCATTATACATTATTTAACGAGCGAAAATTTTGAAAAAATTATTATTTTTCTTAATATATTACTTATTACTAATTGGTAGATATTAATTGGTCAAGCGGCCCATGAAACTATTGAATTCAATTTATGATATACGCTTCAGTGGCAAGGGGCATACATACGCTAAACCCGCAAGGCTTCTGAACATTGAGTAACTGTTGGGTAGTGCGCCGTTAAAGTTAAATTCATAATTACAACAGTCGGTTTTATTTATTAAACAAATTTGCAAAATTTCGATAATATTTTTACAATAACTAATTTCACAAATATTCCAACATATTACAGACAATTGGGTTTTAAAATTCGTACAGAGAAACTTAAAAAATTACCTTAATATTTCATACAAGCGTGTCCAAAAAATAACATAAAGGTAAAAAATTATCCAACTTTCTTAATTAAAAACAGTGTTTAAACAACGAGAACTTGTATACATATAAATTTAGTTTATGATAGATTATGTTTGTCTATTTGTAAAAATGATATTTAAGTTCTTTAAAAACAGTAATGGTTGGATTTTCATATAAGAAGACAAAACTAAGCAAATCGTAAGGGGATACTAAACAATGCATCAAAAACATGAACGATTTGCTCAGTGATGATCTCGTTTCCAAAAAGGCCAAAATAGATCCCATTATAAACGTGGAATAAAAGTTAAATATTGAGTTATAAAACTAAAAACCGTCGCGGGAAAATTCCCATATGTGTTTACAACCGTATAACACAAAAGAAATACAAATCAGTCAGTAGTATGGGCAGTAGGCCACCACTTTACTCTGTTTTTTAAAGGTAACTAAAGCCATTATTACATTTAATTTCCACTATACACGATTTTAATGTTAAAAACTCTTTGGAACGAAAATTGTTTCTACAATTGATATTTTAATAACTTATATAGAGAACATATATTTTTGGTTTTCAATAATGTAAATAACAAGTCGAATTTCTTTCCATAGAATGTAGCCTTTCGTTTAAAAGCTATGTTATATTACACATTATGTTCATGAACAGGTACAGTTCTAACAACAAAACTTAAAATAGTTTTTACAAAAAATACATTGATTACACCATCGTTCCAATTTTAGTATATGTATCGCCGAAGCGAGTCTGGCGATACTCGGTTGACACATGGGCACCTGCTAATGGGCCAAAGCCCGCGCAGGTGCCCCTTATGCAGAGAAAGGTTGCTCGATGTGTCCCACATAATAGAGGCGTGTCATGCCTTGGCTCCATACAGAGCGGGTGCAGGCATGCCGCCGGATTTAAGAAGAGTCCTCGAGCACGGTAGCGAGTTTCTGAGTCCCCTGTTCCGCTTTTTAGGGGAAATTGGTTTTTTTTAATGTATATAGTATGTGTTATGTGACTTTGTGTTTTGTCTGTGTGCAAGTATTTATTGGTGTGAATGCCGAGCGGTGAGGGTGAATAGAACGTCACCATCGCCCCTCGAACGATGAAAGCGAGTGAGTGTGTGTGCGGGGTCGATGGCGGAATATTAATAATAGTACCTCATCGACCCCAATCTAGCTTACTTTAATTGTAGGTCGGTGGAGGAATATCAAGTACTCCACCGACCAAACGGAATGAGTGTACTGTATGAATGTATTTATTTGTATGAATGATGTGTCTGAACGTGTATAGAATGTAGACTGAGTGTGGGGCTGAAATGACCTCGATGTCGGAAGCCCCAACAAAAAAAAATATAAAAAATAAAAAAATAATAAAAATAAAATAAATTACACCATCCTTTAGATATATAAAAATGATTGTTCAGTAGATCCTAAAAGAGCTTAACGAACAAATTAAATGTCAAATTTATAATGGAGATGAATGTAATAAGTGTTAGCGTTATCTAAATTTCTTAATTTATCGCAATAAAAACAATAAATTATTTATGAATTGCTACGCAAAAATTCATCTAAACATATATTTAATCGTTACTCATTACACACTTTCAACTAAAAATTAATATAATTACTAATATATATTTTGTAACTAACATTGTAATTAACAACTAACATATACCATTACAAAATCAATTTGGATTAACATGTTTCTGAGGAGGTGCTTAACTTGCTGATTTAAAAGAACATTCTTTATAACCTAATTAAAACTATTAATGCTAAAAGTGATAGTAGACGCAAAGGATTGCGGAAAGGAAATTAATGAAAACTTTGCAAATGAGAGAGGTAGCATTTTTGATTTTATAAATATACCACGTCATATTGAAAACATATTATAAAATTATGTAGCAAATTAGTAAAAAAAATATTTTATTAAAAACCGCAAATACTATAGCTACATAAGTAAAAATGTTAACAAATTAATACAATCAACCAACAATAAAAAAAAGGTTTATCACACATACAAATTATATTCTCATGCTTTATAGTATAAATCGTCGTAATATGTTGTATATTGGTAAGACAATCCAATTTAAAAACATTCAAACAAAATATAGGTAGTATCTATTGATAAAAAATTAATAACAGTAGTGTCACAATACGCGATTAACCAGAATCTTAAATTTAATTTTGAAGAGCTCAATGCAATCAAGAATGACCCGAAAAAGTATATCTTATTTGAAAACATTTATATTCAGGGAAAAAATATATATATTTACAACTGGATTCCTTACTCTCGTTAACTGTGAAAATTGTAAATTTGAGATATGCTTGTAAAATTAGATATTGTTTGAAATTAAAATTATATATATTAATCTGTCATTTGTCGACGAAAATAGATTTATACATGGATTTTTAAAATTCGTATATCCAATATATTTTTTAATGTTTGTATGTAACGTGTATAATACTGTTTAATAAATACCAGAATATAACTTAAACATTATTATCAGGTAATGGGGATAAGTAACGCAATTATTCACAGGAGATCCAATTAAATGTCAGATTGCGAAAATAATATAATCGTAAAATTAATATTTTATATTGCTATAAAAACCTGCACACGTTTTATTAGACGGTTTCTTCTTTCAATGGTAGAGTGCTTTAATAAAATTATGTTGGTTTCCACGTTATACAACTCTACTGTTGCCCCCATGACGTCTACAGGTGTTACTATGTTTGTGAAACAGAGACACTGTCACGACCCCTGAGGTTATTGTTTTCCTCCCGCGCAATTCCTCCTTTTATGCCAACCCTTACACAGTCAGAAGTTTTGCGGCTTCCCCGACTGGTCGCTCTTGGTAATGTCTAAGGTAATAAAAAAGAATAACCCCGGCTTCAGCAATATCACAAAGGCCCGCCAAGAGAGTTGGCCCGCATTCTCTCTCAATCATTTCTCCGCGACATCTTTCATTCAGGTCACACTAGAAGGATTCCTGCGTTACTAACTTGTAACTGTCATTTCCGTTCGGCCTCCGGTTTTTCTTTTGTATGACAGAAATAATGTATCAGCCTTATTCTGTAATGAATTATTCACAAACTTCGTTCGTATCTGAGAATAATTATAGTCGTAACAAACAACAAAACATGTTTTAATGAAAACGAAACATAAATCTTATACCTCTGACTAATAATAGCAATAATAATATGTTATTTGTTATAATTCAAAATAACATTAAAATTTAAATTATAACCGCCTTCTGGCGGAGGTCTATGAACGATCCAATAACGGTAATTATATTGGAAACATAAAATTGTACGACCTGTTTAGGATACAAAATACATACTTGTATTACCATGCTGGAATGTACAACGTAAAAGTGGAAACACACCAGATTCTACGCCATGCGACACTACCAGACGCAAATCTCTGATTTTCCATAAGTTTGCATTACCCCATATGCTAGCCTATCCTACACTCTTTTTTCCCACCATCCCCAACCCTACGCTCAGCAATCCTCACTGTCCAGATTTTCATCGGGTCGCATCGATTATAGTCGAAGACAAAAGAACCGGACGCTCATATTTCTATTCAAAATCCATGTTTTATTATCATTATTTTAACTATAACATGCTTATTTTAATACTGACCAAATTAACCGGGATTGAAACTTCATAAGTTTTGATTTAAAAAAAATTTTATTGTTTGGTAGAAAATCAATCGAAACACCAGAATATAATTTTTTGATATAATGAATGTAACCAACAATTTATTAACGATTCAGCACGTAAAATTGAACTACAAATTAATTTCATGATTTTGCTCGTAAAATTACACCATTTTCGTCGGGTAGCGCTTGAACAGGACACTCATAATTTTTTTAGTTTATTTCAAACTAAGTGCATGTAATTTTGTGGTTATATTAATTACAACATGTTATTTTAATGTAAACGAAATTAAACGAGAAAATTCATAACTTTTTATAGACATTTAATTATGATGGTTAGAAATAATTTTATTTAAAACAATAAGGTTTAACAAACAATGTGGTTGTGCTCATAAAATTGAAATAACAATATTTATTACAAGGTTTGTGCCAAAAATAGTGCATTAAGAAGAAACGATGCGTTGCGAGTATGATACGTTATTGTGATACAAGCTATGTGACTGTACGCGGATTGTGCGTGCGTCGGACAGAAGTGCACACCCTACCAAAACGTGGCAAGGCGTCGGGTAGCATCGGTAAGTGTGTTCACAGCTTAACTTACTACACAGTATATGTATCTTGAAGAAATCGTAATTATCTCAATCCTTAAAATAAATAAAGTGATATCAAACAAATTTCAAACAAATATTTAATAAATCCATATATGTGTAACGGTCATAATTAATCATATTAATTATTAAATTAATTATTCTTTTTACTTAAGTTCATGGTTGGGATGAAAAAGTTAGTGTCACGAGCGGGATTTGAACTCATGGAATTTGGATCAATACCCTCCGCTCTAACCACTAAAATTATCTTGACTTCGATCCAATCGAACAGGAACTCCTCGTTTCAACCTACACCCTTTCAAATTTTCCTCTTTTTGCGGTTTTTCAAATGTCATGTAATCAACATTCGATTCTCAGACGCTTATGAGATGAGTAACGATCGCTCAAGTTGTTAAAACACAATAACTTTTCAACCTGCCAATACCGTACATAAACATAGTTATAAATTGAAATATTTTTTAAAATAATAATTACTTACCGACGTAGGTAAATATTTTTCGTAAACGTTTACAGACTCAGAAATTATTAATTATGCACACTATTGAATTTTAACAAATAATTATCAGGAAATACTGTTATAATATTTTTAAAATTACGTATTCGATAAAAATAATTTTCAAAATTAAACTCGAAAGCACAGTATAAATTAAACAATTGCGTAATTTGATAAATGGACCTGTAATATTATAATTTTGTTCTTTCAAATGAGAGTCCTTTCTCTCTTTAATCTTTGATAATAAGAAGAAGTATTTGGTTATTTTAAACAATATTTTATCACAGACATCATTTACCAATGTACCAAAATTTCATAATTGAGGTTTTAAGAATTGTTTAAAAATATTTTAATTTTATGTTATTTAATTTACAAAAGAATATTACAATAATTATAGAAAAATACATTAATTTTGAAAATAAGACAGTTATTTCTGAATAAAAGAAAGTCGCTCTTTTCAGATGGAAGACGAAACGAGCTTTTTCTTTTGATAATCCTAACTTTATCTTTTCCCCGTAGCCTTAACTCTCTGGGAAAGTTCCTCCAAGCGACATTATTGTAAATCCAACTGAGAAGGGCATGTGGCCAAAAGAAGTAAACGGCTAAAGGGACTGTTAATTGACGTACCTGTTGATCTATGGGAAAAGCAGTCCGGTAGGCGGAGCAATTGACCATAGAAGATAAAATAATCCCCCGGGGCTAACTACAACTAATCCTCAATTAGAAACAATGACAAACAATTACCAACATATTCACTAATATTCCAACAATGTCGTCATAAATAGAAGCAGCTGTATTGAAAATAATGTATGAAGCAACTTTAAGAAAAAAAAATGGTTATTTAAGAGAGGGTTGAGTTAATAAAAACAAAAGATATTTAATTAATTTATTTATTATAAAAGTATTATAAAAGGTTTTATCTATGGTGCTGTAGAACTGAATATCTTCAACATTACAGTTTAGAATTAGGTTTCTGTTATCACTATGCTATTACATGTACATAGTCTTATGTTCTACTATTAATGTTGATAATGATAAAAGTGGTATATATCTGGTAAATACTAGTAATATTGTTCGACGTTAATAGGGAACTAGGTAACATTTTCAAACCGAGTAAAATTAACACGAACAATTTTGACCCGCTCACTCTTCGGAGATGCCTCTCGACTGTTAATTTTGCCGGTTAAAGACTGTTAGCTTTTGGGATATGCAGTCTAATGAAGGCCTAAGGGACAAATGTTTGTCCTGACCAGTTTGCCATGTTTCAAGTCAAACTAGAACCTTTATTTGGCCAACTCGTACAAATTAAACGTTCGGCTGTGTGATCAATAGCAGAGGGCAGTGGAGCTTTTCATTTGATTTGCGGCCGAAATACACTTGAAAACTTCAAAAGGAGCACGAACGGATGGCTATGATTGCAAACTAGATTTTCCTAGTCGTCCCGAATTTCTCTTTACATGAGAAAATTAGATCATTTAGCTGTTCTACATTTTTATTTACATGTGTTAAATTTACAAATAACAATATTTCCTAGTAAAGTAGAATACAGTCCTTCGAATGTAATTACCACAGTCATAAAATTAATTTACTATAAAAATGTTTGTATTACGGCCTTTAAATATGTTAATATTTCTATACTAAATATTCAAAACTTTCTATTGAACAAATATACATATATATACAAATATACATATATATAAAATGTATGTGTTATTGTAAACTACTTTTCGTAAAGTTATTAGAAATTGTAAACGACATAAAAATGTTAACATTTTATTTTATTCACTACTTTAAACTACATGACAGTTAAAAATATTATCATAAACTGACAGCGATTATGCAAATTAATGACGATTGTAATTTGTACGCCGTGGATTTTATTGATAACCGTGATAAATCAAGGGGGTGATGAATCTGTTATCCGTCCTTCGCGATCATTTTGGTCTGCCCATCCTTGCTGGTCGGTCTGTCAGACGGGTTTCGGCATTTTGCCATCTTCAGTGCGCCTTTTTGGCTATGTGAAGTCAAGTTCTTTGATAAGGTTGTGATGGGTAGGACAACATAAAAAAATTCACTAACATATTTAAAAAAATATTGTTTTACTAAATAAGCATGGTATTTTAAAATAGCAACCTAAATGTTTTTCTGCACCATGTAAGTTTGCTGTAAATTTAAAACGAAAAAAATTAAAATAATAATAAAATATATATGTATTTTTGTATGCATAAATTTTATATTACCCCTATGTAAAACTGTTAAACAGCGTTACTTAAAATCATTCGATTGTTATTTTCACAATATAATATATAAATAATGTACTTTTCCTGATTATTTAAATTATTTTTCCAGTTCTAATTTGTCATCTTTTAAAAAATTGTTTTGGTTTAATTTAGAGTTATGTATGACCGTAGGCTCTTTCGAACTTTGTACATAGTTTAAAGATCTTTTCCTTATCGCCTATCACGAAACTTTTAAAACAAAATTAAAACTATTTTATGAAATAATGCAACACGACCGGGCGATAAAGAAAGTAGTTTAACCAGGGTGGTTATTGATTTTTGTTAAACAAAGCGAGTGGGAAAAAAGAAAGAGAGAGTGAGTGAAAGGGAATGAGTGAGAGAGGGAGAACATTTGGTTTGGTGATATTTACCTTACTTAGGGCCGAACGTGGGTTGCCCATTAAAAAAACAGCGGGCGGCAGGATCCAGGCTTAGTTCTTCTCTCTCGTTCAACACATTCTCTCTCGCTCACTATGGATCTGTGGATAATGCTGGCTTTCCTTGCCAAAAGGCGCCCCGCAACAAATCTACAATTGATTCAAACCAGGGGTAGCGGGCGAGGCGAAAAAATTTACTCGCTTTCACGTAATGCACCCCCGGTAGCCTTAATGCTCTTTCAAACGGAGAATCTGACGATCATATTATTACACGTTCACTTTTTTTTAGATTATACATTTCTACGGAGCATGTTGAAAAACAAGGGCAAAAGGTATTTGAAATTTATCAATTTTTTATAATATCAGCAAGAAAGGCTACCTCATTGTAACCTAAGTGGTTGAAAGTTCATGTAAGTACTTTATAACATATGCATATACTACACTTAATATAGGACAGAACACTGTTTACATGGTTGGACCAGTTTAGTTCTTCTTTGCGCGTTAAATCGAAAGTACCACAAGGTACAGTCTTAGGCCCAATAATATTAATGATTATTTGAAAATTCAAATTTTCTTGAAAAATATTTAGTTATGCAGGTGATATTTGTATCATTTTCTCAGGTTATAATTTAATAAGAATATAACTTACGATATGAAATTATTTATTTTAGGTTAACCTCAATAATTTTACTTTTTTACACAAACAATGTAATGTAATACACTTTTCAATAAAAAAGAAAATAAATACTTATAATTTAAAAATTGCTTTTCATCATACATGTGATGATAACGATGGGTATTCTTGTTGCCTATCCCTTTTGCTTGCAGCGTTAAATACCTTAGTGTGACATTGGGCACAAATTTGAGATTTAAAATACCTATTGATTCCTTGGTTTCTCGATTAAAAATTAATTTAAATTATTAAATTAAATTAATTTAGAATGTTACGCAACTTTATGAAAATTGAACTTTCCAAGGCAATATATTTTTTTCGTGCACAATTCATAATAGCCAATTTTTACAATAAAAAAACGACGCAAGGTTATAATTTTCATTAAATTTGGCACGTCGATTTTTTACATAGAGGATCATTATTAAAAATTTCAAAAACTACAAAGTAGGCAAAAAAATGTATACTTTCAATATCTGTAAATTGTAGTTAAGATATTTTATAGCCAAGGTAATTTTGTTGGGTTTTTCAGAATACACGTTTATTCTGTATTGTTTGTTTTACATTATGCTTTCGTAGAAATTGTGTCAATGAATTTGATGTAGGCTTTTTTTGCAATACTGGTTCGGTTTCATCCGTCTTGCCATTGATTCTTAGGCTCCTGTGTCATAATTTGTTTATACATAATCTTTATTATTTAGTTATAATGAATCATATATACCAGTAATTGTAATGTAAGATTTTAAACAAATGTTATTACGCTTTTCTTCATCTACCTTCTTTTGGAAGTAGGTAATTTTTTAACGCCTAATTAACTTTTAAATTTTAACTTGAACATACACACACATAACATTATTACTTATTCGTATGCAGGGCTAAGTTAAACCTAAAGATTATTATTTTAATTAATTATTCTTTTGACTTTGGTCTTGGATGTTAAAGTTACTGACAGAATAGCAATACGCTGCTGTTCTAACCACTTGCGCTATCCTGACCTCTATTCGCTGGGACACCTACTATTGCGGCTTACAGAGTAGAAGTCTTGGGTTCGCATCCCATACGTGACACTGTTTTCTTCTCAACCAAGACATTAGATAAAAAGAATAAGTAATTAGAATAATTAATATGATCAATTATGACCGCTAAACATATATCGACTAAGGATTATTGTTGCATGAAGTCGATTAATTTTTTTTTTTTTTTAACGAGGGTTCGCAACAGCAGTGGTCATATAAGCCCTCAGGGAGCCGGTGTTTTTGAAAAAAGCCCATTTTGTGGGTGTGAAAGTATGTTGGGTTCGAATGCAGGGCCGCTGGATTCGAACTCGGGACCTTTACCTTAGAGTGATGAGCGCCGTGCCAAAGAATGAAACTTGCGGCCACCGACGCCCCCCCCCATTAAATTGTTGTCACGATTGTTCCTAAATGGTATGTAATATGGGGATACCTTTTAGTAATAAACACCCAAGTCGTAAAAAAACACTTTGTTTTTTGAGCACATGGAAGTTATATCTTTATGTGATTTTCCCAAATCACGAATCATGAAAGATAAACATTTACTACTAAGATTGATAACTTAGACTTAAAAAAACCTTGGTTACTAAGCTTTAACTAAACCTAACTGTAAGCATTACATATGTTATTGTGTTCCACGAACTTGGAGTCCGGTTTGCATGTGGAAATGAGGGAAACGTTGGAGAAGAAAGGGGACAAGTTTGCTGAAGTTGTAAGTGGATAGTTGAAGTAGTTACCGTGAGAGCGCCCCTTGATCCGTAACAACCTCTAGACGGGTCCTCTAAAACTTCACAGTTTCACCACTTCACGCTCCAAATGCATGAATGTAACTTTGATTAGTCCAACAAATAACAACCGGGCGTCTTAATCTTAAACTCAAATTATTCCGGGGGCTAATTTCACTCTAAAACTCAATGCAACAGAACTTGTACTGATGAGAACATTTATGTTAGCAAACAAAGCCGAACAAAAGGCGGTGGCTTTAGTTAAAGAGATCCGTAAACTTTAAAGGAAATTAAGGGAAAATGCCACTTTTGAAAACTTTAAACAATAACAGATCAAATTGTTCAAATCGGAGCGTCTGACTTTGTAAACGTTATTTTAAATTAACATTAAATCTTTAAATTTATTGAACTATGGTTTAATTATTGTCTGAAAAATTTCGATTGTTAAAAACGTAACAAATATACTTATATTTCCCACCCTACTCCATCTCCTACGCTTAAAAAAGAACCAACAGAATCCTGACAAAATGAGGAAGACTGGCAGATCAAAGATCGAAAAGAAAGTATGTGTAGGTGTAAAGGAGCCAAATAACACCTTAGCAAACCCCTTTGGACTGGTTCCAACTAAGGTCCATGCATTCCAACTATGAGCAAAGAAGTTGATAAAGAAGAAAAATAAAATTGCATTTTCACAGTTAGTTATAAAGACACCAATTGCGAATCCTGCCCCTGGGGTCTCTCTCATGAGCAACTAGAGACATCGGTACATAACCCTTGCAAAATTAATGCACTAGTCACTTCCGAAGGCAATTCTCAGAACTTGAGAAGTGTTCAGAACCACGTTAAGAAAAAGTTTATAAAAAAATCTAAAAAAAATAGTACTATCTATAGTATAGTGTCAATCTTAAGGGCTCCGATATGGACCCATATAGGGCTATAAATATGAAAACATTTCAAATCAGTATTTGCTTATGAGCTTAGTTCGAACTTACCTCATAGAAAAATTGGTCACCACCATTCTGCGCCATTATATCACCAATTGTATACTGTCTGAAATTGTTATTTCGATTTGTGATAATTATTTGAATGGATGAGTTAGGGAAATATTTAGCTAAAAAGAAATATTATGTTTCAAAATATTACATTTTTTACGTTTTTACATAATTTATTCGGAAAAACCTAAATTATATTCACTAGTTCCTGATAAAAATGAATCATGTGTAAAAGCCGTAACTTTTGTGATGCGCAAAAATACCAATCCTTGTTTCTTTTTCTATTCTTATATCTCGCGTTTTCATTAATTTGGCTTCTATTTTCAATCATTTTTTAATTGTTTTCAATACAGTTTTGTTACGATCAAGTATTGTTTCCGAAAAAAGGAAGGTTTGTTTTACACGGCCATCGAAATCGTTTTCCTGGAGGAATTAAATGAATTATTTTTTATTATTGCAATACTATATATTGCAAACGTTCCTCAAAATACCATTCTTTTTTATCATGCCAATAATCAACTGTGAAAAATGATATTTATACAGTAAAAACATTTATGTACATAAAATCAAGTATTTCTAGTCTCTTACAACACTGATAACAAAAAAATGCGATTACAATATGTAACGAAAGATATGACCATGACTATGAACTAAGTGTAAAATATCACAATCGATTAATAGTAAATTGTAACTAACAATAAGAATTGTTGTTTATGAGCAATTATGCATTTCGGTGCTTCTGTAGCTTTCCGTAGTTCTGAAAGATATTTTTGCATTTTTAGTGAAAAACATCCTGGATTATTTCTAGTTTTGATCTGTGAGCAGTTAAGTAAATCGAATAAACCATTGAATGTTTGCAACGTTCTAAGATTTTTTATAAATACTTTAAATTTGTGTTGGTTTTAACGCTTAATTGGTGCAAAAACATCTCCAGAGTAGCTTTCGTTTCTTATTTCCACTTCCTGTTCGTAGTGTGAGAGTACAATGGAAATATTGCACTCCCTTCTTTAACTGTTTATTTAAGTTAAAATTGAACATCAAAAGACTGTCTAAATAAAAATCTCAAAATATTTCACTGGTTCGCTTTTTGGTTCGACGGCAACAGTCGCGCACTTGTAAGTGTTTAAATAATCCGCCCGTTATGGAACTATATATTCGTCTATTATTCGAGAACTTTATTAATATGTAAAATACATGGCATGATTTGATAACTAATTCGTACGTATATTAAACATGGGATTTTCTTTTGTGTAGCGTTCCCTTAAAATAAAATAATAAATGTATAATTTAAATTGTTAAGACAATAAGAATATTACTTACCCCAAATATATTTAACTAAAATAAGCACAAAAACGATATACAAGTATCAAGTACCATATGCAATAAAACAACACATTTCATCTAATAATTGGAGCAGGGGACTCCAATACTATCTGACAAGTCTAGCATCGGGTGGACAAATCCTACTCGATTTCTATGTCGCGCTGAAGATAGACAATCGTTAATTTTGTGGGGCAAATCGAGCAACAGTTCTTTACACTTCGCCCATATTCATGGGATCTATCTTCTAAATTGAGAGATTGTGTGTCAATCTAGCGTAGCCTTTGATCCAATAGTAATGAAATATGTGCCAGTAAAAAGACTTGAATATAAAAACATAAATATTTATTTATTAAGTAATTATTTCGTAAAATAAATGAAAATTTACGTTTTAACGTGGCATAAATAATAATAAACGTTACCTGCGCGGAAATTCCGAGGTTAAAAACAATTTCGATGTTAAATGTTACACCGTTGAAATGAATAGTCGTTTCGTTCCCTGCGGGGATATAACTGCCGAATCTCAATATTACCTCTTCACCGAAGGGCCGTAAAGTACGACTCATTTCCCCCACAATTGCCGACTATTTTATAGATGGAAATCAACCAATTTTTCACTTTGGTTCATCAAATATCAACGATTCAAAGAGGTGAGTTTTAAGTTAAAAGGTCACGCGTTATATATAATAATAATCAATTTATTAATGTTTATTACCTTGCCTCTTCCTAATACTATCCTAATTTAACAGGAACGTTGCAAAGTTATAACTCTGACCCAGGCTGCGCTTTTACTGCTGATTTCGCCCATTCCGCTGAATACTGCTTACAGACTGTCTTCATGAATAAGTTAATAAAGATAATGGCTCTAACGTCCAAACATGTGAAAAGGGCTTTGCTC
This sequence comes from Cimex hemipterus, assembly GCA_039619505.1. NCBI lineage: Eukaryota > Metazoa > Arthropoda > Insecta > Hemiptera > Cimicidae > Cimex > Cimex hemipterus. The sequence goes on along the minus strand of CM077105.1, from coordinate 31,484,177 downwards.
CCTCGACAGCCTTTTCTACTCGAAATTACCAAACACTCAATCACATCGAAAGTTTACTTTTATAAATGTAGATATTCATTATGAGTAGAGCCCGGATTTGTAAGCAATAACAATTTCTCAAATATGCCGTAAAATATGTACTCAAAACGATTAATAATTAACTTCACTGGTTTACTATAGACTTATTTTCTCTAGTATACGTTCATTTTTAAAGAAAATAGAACATTAAAATATGGAGGTATGTAGTTATTGGTTTGTTTGTATGAGAAATTGAGAACATGTGAGATATCCGGCAGCGGAATATCGACTAAAACATCGGCCCCCAGAGTGCGTTCGAGGCAGCATAACTTCAGAGTCGGTACCCTCACAATAAATTGAAAAAAAAATTAGCGTAGAAGTCTTAGCAAACAGCCATTGCCTACAAACAATACATTTAATTTTTGTGTTTCTTTTCCGGCAGTAAAACGTATGTACTCTCCAATATTTTGTGTCTCTAAATTTGTTCATTCAATTCATAAATCTTAAGTCATCTTAAATCAGGTTCAATAAAAAATCTGGAAATTAGTAAACCAATCTAAAATGAAAATTATGTAATTTACGGATTCGATTTTTTTTAAATAATTCTTTCAAACAATTGATTCGTTTTCAAACTATAAATATGTTTCGGGTTTCAAACATGCTAAATCATTTCACGAATTGTATCATTCGTTTTCCTTGGAGTGAAATTTAACACATTATATTTAGAACATAAAAATTAAAATACTGATTTGTCTAGAATGAGATCGACAAATTGACACGATCAAATTCGATGTATCGTAAATTTAATTGTACTTCATTTGTCGTTTTGTGAATAAATCGTCCTTTATTTCTTTCACACATCCTAAATTGTCATTTTATTCTTGAAACATTCAAAAATTTCTATCAAATTCCAAAACATATATCAACTATTTTAAAATTTTATATTTCTTTCACGTCAAAAATATTTTCAAATATACAAGATTATTACATTTGATTCTACTGGCCTATCAATGCATACAATTAACAGAACCTATTAATTTGCCTAAACATATTGACCCTATGAAAACAAGGTAATTATTAATGTAAGCCGTTACAAGAATGAAACAGTCAGGTTAATTGACTTGCTGGCTAGAGATAGTTTTTATTGTTCAAGTTTAGAGAGCTTTGGTTGGTAGAAGAAAGCTGTAAACCAGCAGGAAAGAACCTTATTGCACCTTGGGGAGGGATTTTTGCTGTGGGAAGGCAATTGAGCTTCCTATTAAACTGGGCCAATCAGATTTTTTTCTTCTTTGATCTTCCTCTTGATCTATTCGCAAACTGTGCACCACGATTTAGTTCTAAACTATGAAAGTACGTTGGGACAAATGACAATTATTTGATAAAGAATGTTTTATTTTTAAGTTAATGATATAAGTCTCTGCAATGGTACGGATGTTATATACTAATGTTATACAAATATTTAGGATTTATCACAACGCGAAAAATAACAGTTGAATAAAATCAATAGGATTAATACTTGCCTCGCCTAAACGTTAAAATAAACATTCTGCCTAAATGAATATAATACACGTATGGACCGAAGCATGAGCAGTGATAAAATGACATGACAAATTAAATAATTAAATGAAATACATTCATGATGTAGGAGGATCATCTTAATCGCTTAAATCATTCGACACGCTAACGGTTTTGGGTGCGAATATCTGCCTATCCCATGAAACTTTTATTGAGATTTAATTGTGAAAATGTACTGTAAAATTACCAACTTCCGCGCATGCGTTGAAATCGTGAATTTTCTACCCTACATTCTTGTCATACGCACAATGAAATCAGAAAGATCATCTTCACATCTGTTCGCAAATAAGTTTATAACTTTTTTCTACCACTTTATAATTGTACGACTTTTACATTTTACTACAATAGCCATGTAAATTTCAGAGTTTTGAATTTTAACTACAATTAAGAAAAAACTTGAGATATGCTGCTTCTCCTATCTTTTAAAAAGGGGGTTGTAGGAACATCGAAAATCAATCATTCAATATGTGATCATATACCACCTTTCCATATGTGCTCCATAATACCTAAGATTATGGATTCCTCAGTGGCAGGCGTTGTGAGTCTTTCATTCAAACCTGCTATTCATCAGCATCAGCAAAGTTTCATGAAATGATGCGTCAGTGTAACTAAGTCCGTTCTTTTCAAGGATGTCATTTTGAATCATTTAGAGAACGGGTTGTGTTCATTCGGTTTATACGGATTTGTCTAAAGCTTTCGACACAGAGGACCGTTTAATCTTGGTGAGAAAACTGGAATAGGTAGTCGTAAGAAACCCCTTCTGCGATGGTTGGATTCGTTTCATTAACAATCCCAAATTTTGTTTTTTAGTTGACGATTTGAAAATCTTTCGCCTAACTTCCTCATTTGAGCAATATAGTTTCCTTCATACGGACCTGAACGCTTTCCGGTATTGGTGCAACAAGAATAATCTTAAATTAAATAAATATAAGTGTAAAGTCATGAGATTTTCAATAAAAAGGTCGAATGAGGTTGGCATATTCGTTTACAAATTCAATGGTCATCCCATTGATGACGTCGATTCCATCCCCGAGCTTGGGCTTATTTTTAATTTTCGTGACCGTGAAGCTGCAGCTGTAGAAGTAAATTTTGAAAACGTACTTGACATAAAAACCTTAAAAAGCTGTTCCAATCACGTGTTCATTGCCATTTGGAGTATGATAGTATAGTCGAACCGCGGATCGCATATAATAGAGAAGGCAAAGGATGGCGTGTAAATGTTTGATTTTTAAAATACCTGACTATAATGAACTCACTAATACTGTACGACTGGACTTGGTTGGACAAGACACTTTGGATGATAAAAGAATTTTGGCTTCGGCCTTTCCATTCTTGAAAAATATAAAAAAATAGGATTGACCCCTCAGAAATCTTGCACTGCAGTCCCCAGCGCCTACTCCTCTCCCTTGAGCTATATTATGTTTTCCGACAAAAAACGATTTGTGGTTCGGAATTTTGTCTACCGCGGATACATTATTCGGTACGGAAATGTCGCAGCTTGTATAAGCTTTAAAAGATTTATCTATTGCAGTTATTATCCATTTGTTATGCTGTTTTTAAATTCTAAATTATTATGTACTGCTTTACATCATTTGACTCATCTTAACTGAAATAAACTTAATAATAAATAATATTGGAAAGGCAATAATAAATCACTTTTTTATTTACTATGTTTCTAAACATATTACATATTGTACACTTACAAACAAGGAATAATATTATTGTAAATAATAAATAAATATGTTGTTTAAATCGTTAATCTACCTTCTTTTGAGTAAAGCACAACCAAATGTTCAACCAAGACGAGTTAGAATTTTACAAAGCAACAAAATAAACATTTATGAATAATTAATGGTTCAATATATAAAGGGTGAAAGTTATTTATTATTTTGGGTTTTGAGTGTTATCGTTTAATTAATGATGCTACAATATTTATAATTATTAGAATTAAAGGCGTATCATCTTTGAACGTATGTTAATACTATCAAAACATTCGTAGTTTATAATCGGACAGTTTGCTGTTTATTTTTTCGTGTCAACGCCTTAACCACCTATACACCAATTAACATAGTAAAAGTATTGCAAAAGGAAACCGAGCAATCCTGAAAAAATGGTACAATACACGGCCTTGAGTTAAAACGAGTCAAGAAGGTGGGAGTGACATGTCCCCGAGCGACGAAAAAGAAGGAGATAAAAGAGAAGGCATGAAGAAGTAATAAATAGTATGCAAGCGTGTATACTTTTAATTGAAGTTCTGATATATTTTTAATATTCAGTTAATTAAAAAATTTAAAAGGGTTTCGTGGTTACTTTACTCCTACATACATTCTTTTCAGAAAATACTTATTAAATAGGTTTAAGGCGGAAAAGGAAAATTCGTTATCCCGTGCCAACAGATTGTTTCTGTAAGATAGCGATCGATACTCTCTTTTATGGAATGCCAGAATAAAACGCGGAAAATTACTCAATGATCGACAGGCTCTTTACCTTCCTTCTTGATCTTTCTGAACTAGTCGAGTATTGGAATGGAGAGATTAAGCAGATAAGTGCGCTAACGATAGTTTGCTTTCATCATTACGAACAAAGTCATAAATTGTACGTCTTATTCGTAAAACACGAAGTAATGTGTAAACAGAATGTCTGTTTGAAGAGAATTCCAAGCGGGCGGAATTGTACGAAAAAGGGTGTGGTGTGCTTGGAAGGAAGGAAAAAGTAAGACCCCAGCCGGATGGAGACAAGTGCCTTTTCCCTTCACAAAAAAAAAACGTTCCTACTTTTTTGCAATGGATTAAACGAAAAACAACATGGTACTAACCTGTTTTGTGTGTGTGTGTGTGTGTGTGTGTGTGTGTGTGTGTGTGTGTTTGCGTGGATGCATCTTGTAAGAAGTGCGAAATCAAGGAGAGCAAGTTTCATCCAGAAGGATACACTTTACGTACTTTTTCCTTTCTGTCCTTGTTATGTTATATATTTTATAAAAATGTTTATGAGTGTATGTCGGAATCGCTCATCTTTCTTTTGATGTTCTTTTGATTCTCTGAAACTCCTGCAGAGGTTCAAGGAACAGTGTTGAAAAAGCGACCCATAAGACCAAGAAAGGTGAAGGCCCGGAACGAAATTAACTTGGCTGCATGTGCATTGACATGGGAAATCCTAGTTAAACGGTGGTGACTGATGGCCGAGAGTTATGGCCGATGAAATTAAATCTATAGTAAAGAATGATACATGGGAACTTGTTGAAGTCCGAAAGTGATCCGAAGCAGCATGGTCCTTACAAATAAGTAAAAAGCTTATGGAACATTCGACAGGTATAAGGCAAGGGCTTGGCAAGGGGTTCTCACAACAACTCGGAATCCACTTTAACAAGACATTCTCTCCAGTTGTCCTAATGAACACAATATTAACGGCGGTCGCTTTAGCGGACTCAAACAATATGAAAATAGAACAAGTCCACGTCACGACGGCTCATCTTCAAGAAAAATTGGAAGAATAAATTTGTCTGGAGAATCCAGACCGGCTGGATCTACTGCTGAAAATGTTAATCAACGACGATGCTACGGAAATATCGATAATAACGAAATTAAGAGAATGCTAACGGTGGTACAAAGTAAGGACAACGTTAAATCCTTAAAAAATCGACAATCAGGTCGCGCACGGTACAATAAAATAAACGACATACTCAAGTTCATCGGTGATCTGCCTCCCGACGTGCTGACCATCTGTTCAAAAGATATCAATAAGAAAAAGGCTGTCATCAGAAATACAAAGAAAGAAATCTCTCTAATCACGTCGAACGAAATCGAAGGCCTAGGTGAAATTAGGAATTGCCTCGATATCAAATTCACCTGGACGCAAGACAAACTAACAATTCTGAAAAGAGGATACACAAATCTGGTAAAACTGGAGCAGAATGAATTGAAAAAGGACGAACGAAATCTGGCCTATAGGAAATACCTATTGATAACCACAAGACTGGACTACGCCAATCAATGCTTCCTCATTCTATAACCCATACGATCAAACGCACGGGACGGAAGCGAAGCGTCCGTCCTTCGCTATTTAAAAGTAACGAAATATTATGGAATCAAATACAAAACGGGACAAGCCAAAATTTCCGTGGGTATGTCGATGCTGGGGAAATACCGTAATAGATTGTTGGTAATTTACTGGGTTGGTTTTCATATTGGGAGATGGGCAGATCAACTGGAATTCCAGAAAAGAAAGGACAGTAGCTCTATCATCGACTGAAGCGGAATGCGTGGCACTAACAGTTGCTGGGACGGAATGTATTCTCCTTCGCAAACGTCTCGAAGACCTAGGTGTGAAAAATGACCAAGTGAACGTCTTCGGCGAAAATGCGAGGAGCCCTAAAAATCACCATCAGGCAACATTTCATCGGACATAACATCAGGGAAATTATGACATCACATCACATTTCAACCAAAAATGGTAGTGACAACATAATGACTAACGGCTACTACAAGAGAAGCACACCATCTGCGTTCGGGAACAGGAACACGTCCAATAGCTGTGACGGCTCAGTTCAATGCTACTCACATTGTCATGAAAATCACGACAAGTTGTTAAATTAATTTTATGTTTATCATTTTTTTTGTATAGTAATTTTCAAGTAAAGTATTATTTTTAACAAGGAAGTAAAGGTCATTTAATTTTCAATTTATTTAGAAAAATCTTATTTTGTATTGTTTAATTTGTTAAGTCGAGAAAATTTTATTTTAATTTGTATTGTACAAAAACATAAATAGTTTATTTGCCAAAATAATAGTTTGAAAAACTAGCGCCGCTTTCGCCATAACGAGTAGCTTGAAGGCAGTCATAGCAACTACACCGTATAGGTTTTACAGGTTGGCAAAAGAAATATTTTGATCCTTTTTTGTGTGAATTTTAATTGAGATTTTTTTAATATTTTATTTCGAAACTTTGAATTTGTTTGGTTTATTGTTTTAAAAGGAATATATATATATATTTTTTTTTGTAATTCGGATTTCATTTTTATTGTATAATTTCCACTGCGCAGCAAGGATCTGCTGATTATTTTTCCTTTTTATATTATCCCATTCGGCAGTGTCCGAATAACGGATACCACATACCTTCATCACAACATGGCATAACAGTAACTTTGTGTACCCACAAGAACCGATTTCTTCTTTGTTTGACTTTGTCCTTTGTGTATAAAATAATAAAATAAATAATAGCTGCTGTCTATTTAATTACATAAACATGCTAATAAGAAACAATCTAAAACTATTTTATGTAAATGAAGTTAATCAATAAAATGATTAAAAGCTCAATCAAATAATTATTCTTAATATAAGGACAACAGGGATATTTTTGATTTATTGTTTTAATGTTTAAAAAGATGTGTTACGTGATAAGAAAAATATATCCTAATAACGTTGGTATTTTAAATGGTTGCAAAATGTGGTTCGGTTGTCCCATTTTTGTGATGAGTAGGATCGAAGTGTCAGAGTCTGGTAAAATACCGACGAAGGCGGAAAAGTAAAAGTAATAGCCTCTGAAGAAAAGCAGTTTTCCTGGGGTCAGTTCTGGGGACGCGTTTAATCCAAAACTTCCCGTAGGAAGGTGGCTGGGTTTAGGACGAAGTTGGGATGGGCAACCCGCTCCTCCCTTTTACCACTATCTGTCACAAATTCCCCACGAGTATGAATAAAGTTAAGCCAATCCAGCGAGACTTCCCGTCTGTAACCACATAGCCAAATAATTCGTAATTTTTGTATCCACGATAATCTTTGGTCCTAAATTCAAAAGTTCTTCGGCGTCCAGGAAGGGAAAACGTATAAATTAAACCGTGGTAAACTTTATGATTACTTTCATTTGTAGTTTTCATCTTCATTCCACTTTCAATTCCGGCTAGAAGTCGTTTTTAAGATAATTTTATTACTTTCTATATTGTTCCAATTTTCTTCACAGCCCCTCAGGGTGAAAACAATTTAGAAATATGAGGTATTTCTCATCCACTCTTCCTCACTTGATAAACTCGACAGAGTTAACCAAATTTATACAAAAAACATTCCTACCTTAAGAATATCTGACTAAAACCATTTCCAACAATATTTAAATAAAGAAAAATTTTTAGGAGATATAATATAAAAAATATAATTATACCATATAACTGCTTAAGTTTAACGCAAGATTTACTCCTATGAGCTACGACATATTTTAATTTCACTCGCAAGATTTTACATCATTCAGAATACATCCTTCAACAGTACTATACAATGTGGCTCAGATATAATTGTTCATGGAAAATCGTCAAGCTATATTTTCGCGTTGGGTGTTTTCACTGGCTAATTTTTAATTACCGTAAGTTAGCAGATAGTAACAGCTACCAGCAATCCTTGTCTATAAGTTGTCCCATATATTATTTATCAATAATAATTTACTGCACACATATAACTATAGAAAAGAAAGCGTATAACTACTCCGCCAAATTCCATTTGTTAATATTTATGATGGTGCGAATACTTTACTAACACTTAACCAAGTTTAGTTAGCTTATTTGCAATACCATTTGGAAGTACTTAGAGCTAAATGATTATTTGAAGATCTGTTGAATTGGAGTTTTTTTAAATTATACAATGTTTATAAATCCTATTCTTTAAAGATGATTGCAATAAAGATCGAAACGTAGCCAGATAAAGAAATTGTTTGTTTTTTTAATCTGTGTCACATCAGACACCATCTCATAATCTCCAAATAATCATTAATTAACGGTCACTAAATACCACACATTAGAGCTAAATCTAGAACTTGCGGATTAAGTCAAGTAGTGAGAGCAATTTGGTTTACAAATTTCAAATTAAACATTTCTTCTACTTTGCCAGAAACAAATAAAAGAATAATCTAATAGTGGTAATGAGTGTTGTCGTTTTGACTGATAGTTCCACATGTCACTAAAAACGACCTTAAAACATGTTCATAAATCAAATAAGTCCTGTAAAAGATACCCACACATACAGGCTCAAGATGCCAAAAATTGAAGCAAGGTAATAATGGTAGACATCACATAAACCTTCTGAGCCGGATGTGAGATCCAAACAATATTTACCGTGTTGACGTGGATCGGGGAGTTTGTGCAATATCTTTTAAAGGAGAGGGCTACGTGCGACGGTAAATATACTTTGAGCTAAGTTTTTCTTGTTTGGACATATGGAGGTATTTTTACGATATTCTCCCAATATGATGATGAAATTAGCATTGATAACGTTTTGTTCGCGGCTGTTATTGTCGTTAATGTTTTTTTTTCTTCTTTTTATTACCCTGTTGGTTTTCTTTTTCAAAAATATCTCCCACACAAGCAATTGACACAATTGTTAAATAATTCAATCATGTAATTAGTTTATGAACTCCAAATTTTATTTCCCACCAAAGATGATATAATATATTTTTCATTAGGCCTATAGGCCATGATGATCACTGCATAAATAACAGTTGACAGCTTGGCGACGATTTTAAATTTATTCAGATATTTATTCCTCATACTGATTCACTCAAACACAAGTACTACACACTAACACCTCGTTTCCCAGGCGCATCCAATATCCACAATCCATGGACTAAATATTCGTAAAAGTTGTAAGGATAATTTTTCTTCCTACCTGAGTAGTCAACGTAGGCTGGAATGGTAAATGAAAAAACAGTAATGATAACAAAAAATAAATAATTAATTAAGGTTTTTATTGGAGATAAAAATTCAGCGTCACGATAGCTCAAGTGGTAGAGTAGCGGCATATCTAGCCGAACGTTGTGGGTTGGATTCCCGCTCGTGACGGTGAGTTTTTTATCTCAACTATAAACATTAATTAATTGAAAACTCCTGATTGGTCAAGCGGACCGTGACAGTTACAACACGTTATTTAAACCATAACATCAAGGTTGTACATACTGCTTCACATTTGTTATTACCGGAAAAAAATCGAAACGTTTGTATAATTAAAAAACCGACTCGTCCTAGAAAATGATGGGGCTGAGTCGGTCTTAAAAGAAATTGGAGATCGCCTGTAATAAACTTAAATATGTAAATTTCTTGGCCTATTTAAGATAGAACCGTAAAATTGGTCTAAAGCTTGGCAGTAACAAGGGAATTCGGGTTTTTCTTCAAGAACATACCTCCAGAGTGTTCGTGACAAAAAATAATTTATTTACCTACATCAAATAGTATTTTAAATACAGCACTCACTTTCAGATACAATTTTTACATGCAATCAGTAAATGATAAATAACAGGTATGTAGGTAATATTGCGATAAAATAAAAGGTATTCCGCAATCGGAAATATTTTCACTCTGAGCTAATTCAAAGTCTAAGATAAAAAAAGGAATAAAGCTAAAAGTATAAAACTTTTCTGTTCAGTCATAATGGCCTACGTTCGCAGGTTTAAGTTCATACGGACAACCCAAAAACTGATCTGCAATCCTCCCTCCTTCCCTGAGTCCGCTGAGAAAAGCGCCGTGAACGGTTGCAGGATAATTTCTAATGGTATGTTCACCTGGAGGAAAAACATAAATTTTATAAAAATTATACGTTTAGTACATGATGAAAAAGTATAATGTTTAATATAAGCCAAACCCGATAACTTAGTAACAACATTTAGTCACTGTCCATTTAGTGGATAGGTTTGAATTATTGATTTGCAACATTTCTGTTATATCTACAAACTTATGATATAGCGCTATGATTAAGGGTTGGGTTAGTGTACAATGTCTATAGGTAGAAACTAGGGGTAGAATAACTTGACATCTAAAACTGTAAATGAGATAGATAGCTGTTTTCGAATTGTTAATACAGATAGCGACCCCTTTAAAAAGGGAACGTATTTAAATATATTTTCGGGTAAATTTTGTCCCAGAGAAGTACCATAATATATACATACAATAAATACATAAGTCTGTAAGTAAAAATAATTTCGAGCTATTTATTAATTTCTTGTTCTTTAAATATTTACTCTTTGATATCACTTTTAGGGAAGGGCTGTGTGCTTTATGCTATTTCATTATGAAATGGTATAATGAACCGTTCAACCAGAAACATTTTTAATGGAAGAGGAAGGTATTATCAAAGGATAATCCTCCGAGGAAACTTAGGTCTACATTTAATTTTAAAGCCTAATGAAAGAGGACCTTTAAAACGTCTGCAAAGACGGTGAGCAGCATAGTTCCTCACATTTTGTGCATACACATTCGCATAAATACGATTGGTTTAAAATTCATCCGGGATCATGTGGAAAGCTACCCACTTAATCCCTGAAAATTGCATAAGAACCCGACAAAGGGTTCCAGAGACTGTGTACATGATTTTAAGTTTGTGCATGCACAGGCGATACCGTTTAACGACTGAGATGAAATTGGTGTCATGATTTCGGAGTTTTGCCGGTTACAGCGTATTGAACAGAGAAATTGTTCGGAAGCGAAGAGTTACTTCAATATAAAGCACTAAATGATCAGTTTGAGGGAAACGATTTTATTTTTGTTTTTTGTACATAGAACTGAATGTTTTAGAACGTTTTCTTAAGCGGTGTTTTGCGGCAAACGAAATATCACGGTTTCCGATAGCCTGGTTTCGAAAAACACATTATTTTTCCAATTTATTTTACCTCCATGCTGCCCATCATGTGGGTGCACTTTCTCTCCCACCAGTGTGTCCTATGGCCCACCGAATAAACAGCTTGAGGGGTGTTGACCTATCTTTTGTTTCGTTTGAGGAAGGAATAACAAGAAATAAATCGAATTTGGGCTAAAGCGCTGTCCCTGGATAAACAAACTCAGCGACGTCAAACAAAAACAGTTTCCAATATTTTATCCAGAAGGTAGCAACAAGGAAAGTATACACTTGTATCAATATTGATTAATGGTTTTATTGTTTTTACGTACTATCCATTTAAAGTTAATTTTAAATGCAAATTACAATGACCTTTCCCGCTTCCTTTGTTTAATTTGCTTTTACATCATATTGTAGTTAAAAAGTTAAAGAACAATAAAATGAACACGCACCGGTTTAGATCCGCTTATCCTTTCTCAAACGAAGAGTAAATATCGGGGATTCGATTTTTTCTACAAACAGGCAATTTTAAAATGGATTGTGGAATTCTTTTAAGAGGGAGATCAGCGATTTGAAGTTCTATTCAGAAAAAATGCCTATATTTTAGTTCTCAGTGAGCTTACAAACCGTTTTTACTATTATTTATACGACAATTTTTTTTTAAAGGATATAATATGTAAGCAAACTAACTTGAATTTACATTATTAATTAAAATCTTAAAAATTAAAAAGAATATTTATATTTAGTAAGAAACTTTTTTTTTCTAAAAACTAGAAGTTTTTACTTTTCTTATTTGTTTTTTTATAAATTAATCCAAACAATTAAATTTTTTATAAAAAATAAATAAATCAAATTACAAAAGTTTGATTTCAGCTTAGAAGAAGAGGGAATAAATCTTAAGGCTCATCTTGGCGATTTTGTTTTTAACCGTTCAAGATAACACCAACTCTGAATTGTAATGTAACATTTGGTTGAACTAAAACGTAAAACGGACACAATAATTCAATTAAAATATAGCCTCATTTTACAAACTAATAGGGAAAGCGTAGTAACTTTGTCAAAAGGAGACATTTTGGAGAAAATGAGCAATTAAAGACAATTTTTGCCGGCGTAAGTAGTCAGTTGTCGGTGCCGGCCAGCTGACTAGACAGTTCTGCTTTCCCATAGAACTCCCCTTTTTCGCTCCGGTATCACAAAGGGCTTGGCTAATCGATAAATTCCCAATTTCTTCAAGATGTTGAATACCCGAAGAGGGGTTAGGAGAGAATGAACAATCCCGGCCACCCTATGCGCGAAGGGTAAGTGAGGCAATTCTCTATATTGTCCCTCGACCAAGAACAAATGATGAAGGGGAGGGGTCGCCGGTGAAAGTATTTCTATTTGAAGAATTCATGAGGGTAAGAATATAGTTAGGAAGGGGAGGTGTAACGAGGACCGCATTACAGGAGCTGTGATCAAAGGAGGCAACACGGCCTGAATACAGATGACGTTGAGAGCAAAAACTCACCTCCACGTCGTACTTCGCTCAAACCCTATATAAGTATGTTACCAGAATAGCCCTATTTTGATTTAACTAACAAACAAAATTTAATTAATATTTTTGTTAAGATGAAGCCTACAGCTACATCTGGAAGCAAGCGGACTCCCAAATTCTTTATTCACCTTATCATAAGATTGGAAATTCAACCACTTACATTTGTGGATACATAACTATGTTCTTAAAGGTCGCAGTGTACTGCACACTCCGAAACATACATCTAGGATTAAAAAGATTGTGTGTATCTTGGAGTGTATACTAACCTAAACAGTTTTTACACGAAAAACTTCGTTCATATCAAATTAAAGTGGCAGGTGAACTGCGCGTAGAATAAATACATTTTTCATACAAAATGCTTGATAGGTTTGACCAAAAGTTGTAAACGTATTGATGTTCTGATCTAGGTTGCCACAGTCATCATAGCCAAGGTACGTTCGCCATAACTTCGATCAGCACTTCAATATATATTTTCCATATTCCCAGAACCTTTATTCTGCCACGCAATGGTAGGGTACGATGGCGGGGTCTATTAGAATTGATTGAATACAAGCAATTTTAGTATTTTGTCCACTCCAAACTCTTTTACCAATTAAAAATCGCTTGTAAAAGGAAAACTGTTTATTTTTTGGTTTGACAAATTACACCTACATTTTACTACACAAATGGTTCGATAAATAATCGAGTACTTCATTAGGTCCAGAGAAGTGGAGTAACGAGCTGTCAGTGCCAACTCCAGGTCGCTAATTGGACAAATCAACTCGCATGACTTATCAGGTAATTTTCACTTGATACGATGTGGAAATTCGTTTTGAACCTACCCCTCCTCAACCTTTCAGACTTGCAATTCGTTCTACGATTTCACAAGCAAGATGTCAGAATGTAAAACATAAATAATATGATAAATTCGAGTTTTAAGGGAAGCGGTTTTTGCCCAATTACCACCGTACTGTTTGAAAAGTCGACGGAATCAATAGGAACTTGGTTGAATGCGTACCGCGCCCACTGAGAACTCGTTCATCTGAAAGGATTTTTTCAGATTATCGAAGGGATTAATAGCAAATGGCATTTCCTCAAGGAGGCATGAACGAAAACGTGCGGATACCCTAAACTAAGAAAAATTATAATGGCAAAAAGCAATTACATCAGGTCTACCAGCTAAAAATATACAAATAACTAATATCATTGGTTATTGCATTGTAATGTGTAACAAAGAAATATCTAACATTAATAAATGCAAAGTTCACGAAATAAAAATCGCAATTTTTAAGTTTGGTTCAACTCAAGATAGAATATAGAGACCGTAAGATCTAATATAATAACGATAATAATGTTACCGAAAGTAACAAATGAGAACAGTTTAAACTCGCCATCAAATCGCTTCAACTTTATCCCCAAGTCCTTTTTTTCAGTTCTGGTGATCTTAATGTTTATATATGACTTCGTGCAAGGTTTGTGTACAGCAATGATGGTTTATCGTCCCCCATTCCATAAATGCTTTTCTTGCAGCACACTCTCCTAGGAATCTAAATGGTCTTTCAGACATTGCAGCGACTTTATTATGGCAACAATATTGCAATTGCGTGAGTTAGCACCAATCAAATGTTTTGATTGTTTGCAGCCTCATATATCCATTTTGTTAAAAGAAATTGGTAGTAAAAACCAACAAGAAACAACGGAACAAAAATATCATCAATAGTTTTCTAAATTATTTAGAGTTAATAAACAATAAAAAAAAATTTCTCGACTTTTCAAAAATCAATATAGAATATGGTAATAATTATGATAAACCATTATACAAGTGGAATAAATAGTAGTATAACAAGTCGTAAAAACGTCTACCTATTTGTAAGTATGAGAAAGGAAGCATTACAATACCGTTACAAATTATATATTCAAATGATAAAAGAAAATTTCAAAGATAACTTCGTAACCAGAACAGATATGTGCCAAATACGAGAATCAGTACGCTCATCTTGCACGGAATTTTCGTACTTGCCACATTCAAAAAAAATGATATTATAGAATTTAAATAATTTAGATATGATAGATCGCAACTTATAACCAAATCATATGCTACATAAAATTACTTTTCATATAAAACTTTAGCGTCTGTTTTTGCCCGAGCCTGTGGCCGCTACATTCATGCTTGGACACGTTGACTCATCATTGGAATGGTCCTTAGTTCAAATTTTAGTTTATTTTAATAGAAAAGGTCCTTAGTTCAACTAGGAGCGGTGAGTTAGAACCAATATAACTCCAAACATTAGAGCCCCAGGAGTGATGTGTTTTCTCCTATAGCAAACCCCTTGAAGAAGGTAATGGATTATGACAATCCCAACGCATTGCTAATTATAACAATAGTGACACGTTCTAGCAAAGGAAGAAGGCTCAGAGCGGAGATGTAGAATCAAAGACTACAAGACTAAAAGGACAAGCCAGGAAATTTAGTGTCAAATGGAAATTATGGGGCGCTGTATGCACGAAATGGAGCGAAGAAATAGTGCTGCTAATTGTAGAACAGTCCCGCATAAACTTACACCTTTGCGATCCACTGAGACGGCATGTGAAATTGTACCATAAATTATCGTCATATGTATAGATAAAATGTTGGTGATGATGGAATAGCTTTATTAGTTGCCGCATTTCGACACTAGGAAAAAAACTGTTGTTTTTTTGGTAGGTATTAGGATAGATTTATTGGTCACAAGTTTACTCCTTCTTCACCTTCCTTTGTCAACCACTCGTCCGACCAAGTCAATCTTGATGGGATCGATCTGCCACAGCCGATCCTCGTTACACGATTTTTTTCGATCCTTTATTCACGTGTTCACGTGTGATGAGCAAAGATCAAGCAGTTGGTAAAATATAGCTATGTATATCTTGAATGTTATTATTTTCAATTAGGAACAATACATCATCGGTAATATTAAATGTTATGTTGTTATGAGGAATATTAGTTTCTGCTCGAATTGTGAGCATTGATCAAGGTTTACTGCTGAATCTTTCTCTTCTATTTAAAACAGAAGTGTTGCAAAACGAACATAAAAAATTGTATATTGTACATTATTGGCTTACCCGCAAAGAAAAGTCTTGGAATAATTTTATTTTTAGGCGTTGGTGGCTGAGGAAAAACTGGAGCAGCAAGTACATCGTAGTCAGATCCGGAAGCACCGACTGCTACGAACGAGTAGGATCCTCTCGCCCATTGGTCGACCCTCCATCGAGTGACAACAGTCTCTTTCGGCTTAAAGAAAAAAAATGTTTGTCCTTGCATATTGTAATTTCACTTTAAAATTAATTACCTGTGGAACGTTCCCGTTGCCGAATATTCCCTTGAGGACTGCGATGCACCTCCCGACTATAACGTCATCGCTTACCTCCTCCATGATAGCGGCTGCTTCTCCTGCCACTAATGCCAGAAGGACAGGAGATTTGTATATATTCCAGAATAAGAACAGCTCGCCTGCAAAAAATCCGAATTAAATTTAACAACAAATTTACGTTTTCGTGTGTTTCGAGAATTACCTCGACTGGCAGTCGTACTACCGACATGGCCAAACAGGTTAGAAGCTGGATCCCAAAACTGCTTTTCGAAACAGAGGACAACTTTGTTCAAGTTTCCGAAGCCTAGCCTCTGTATGGCGGATACTTTCCAATCGGGCAGTGGCGGAACGAACTGAACCGTATTTGGAAGAGCCTGAGGGTTTACAGACACGGCCTGTTTAAGAACTCCAAGGGGTAGAGTGCACAACACGACATCTCCTGAAACACAAAAGCCGTTAAATTAAAATAACAGATTACAAAAAACCAAAGTACCTGTGTAGGTCACGGTATTTCCCGATCCTCGTGCTTTGGTCGCAGTTACTTCGACTCCTTTGGTGGTGTATTGGATTTGCTTTACAGCCGTGTTTTGCTTTATGGTAAGCCCCTCGGCTAAAGCCATTGGTACGCACGAATAACCATTTCTAACTGTAAAAATGCATTAGCAACACATATCGCCGGAAGGTTAAAAATTGATTCTGGTCCAAATCAAGCAAAACGTGAGCTTTTCATTTCTCTATTTACATCCCTTTCGTCTTCTGAAAGAATAGAAACCCTAGAGAATGTTAATTAACGCAACGCTTTGGACACTTCGTCAGAGGGCCACTGCAAACAACAACAATAAAACAATAGATGGCCTAAACGACAGGTCTACTGCAGCAGATACAATCTGAAATTAAAACAAAAAAACCCTACGCATATCAAGGCTTTACAAATTAGTTCTCCTGAAAAATGCATTGTTGTTTGGACAAATTCAAGGTATTATTCGGTTGTCTTCTTCCAACTGATGATGGTGAAACAGCGGATGAACAGGCAGTACATATGTTCCCATATCTTTTGCAACCTAAAATATTAAAAGGCCTAAACGACGCTTGCTCCAATGTTCTGCAAATGATTCAATCTGCAATCAAAATACAAAGCCCTACGAACATCAAGGCTTATAAAAAAATCGGTCAAATTGAAGTCATTTTCTTCGACACGGCACGGCAGATGATGAACAGGCAGTACATATGTTCCCATATCTTTTGCAACCTAAAATATTAAAAGGCCAAAACGACGCTTGCTCCAATGTTCTGCAAGTGATTCAATCTGCAATCAAAATACAAAGCCCTACGCACATCAAGGCTTATAAAAAAATCGGTCAAATTGAAGTCATTTTCATCGATACGGCACGGCATATGATGAACAGGCAGTACATATGTTCCCATATCTTTTGCAACCTAAAATAGTAAAAGGCTTAAACGACGCTTGCTCCAATGTTCTGCAAGTGATTCAATCTGCAATCAAAATACAAAGCCCTACGCACATCAAGGCTTATAAAAAAATCGGTCAAATTGAAGTCATTTTCTTCGATACGGCACGGCAGATGATGAACAGGCAGTACATATGTTCCCATATCTTTTGCAACCTAAAATATTAAAAGGCCAAAACGACGTTTGCTCCAATGTTCTGGAAGTGATTCAATCTGCAATCAAAATACAAAACCCTACGCATATCAAGGCTTATAAAAATATCGGTCAAATTGAAGTCATTTTCATCGATACGGCACGGCAGATGATGAACAGGTAGTACATATGTTCCCATATCTTTTGCAACCTAAAATAGTAAAAGGCTTAAACGACGCTTGCTCCAATGTTCTGCAAGTGATTCAATCTGCAATCAAAATACAAAGCCCTACGCACATCAAAGCTTATAAAAAAATCGGTCAAATTGAAGTCATTTTCTTCGATACGGCACGGCAGATGATGAACAGGCAGTACATATGTTCCCATATCTTTTGCAACCTAAAATATTAAAAGGCCAAAACGACGTTTGCTCCAATGTTCTGGAGGTGATTCAATCTGCAATCAAAATACAAAACCCTACGCATATCAAGGCTTATAAAAAAATCGGTCAAATTGAAGTCATTTTCATCGATACGGCACGGCAGATGATGAACAGGCAGTACATATGTTCCCATATCTTTTGCAACCTAAAATAGTAAAAGGCTTAAACGACGCTTGCTCCAATGTTCTGCAAGTGATTCAATCTGCAATCAAAATACAAAGCCCTACGCATATCAAGGATTATAAAAATTTGGCCAAATTGAAGTCATCTTCTTCGATTCGGCACGGCAGATGAAGAACAGGCAGCACAAACGTTTCCGTCTATTCTGCAAACAAAAATATTAAAAGGCCTAAACGACGCTAGCGCCAACCTTCTCCGAGTGATTCCATCTGAAATCAAAATACAAAACCCTACGCAAATCAAGGATTATAAAAATTTGGTCAAATTGAAGTCATCTTCTTCGATTCGGCATGGCAGATGAAGAACAGGCAGCACAAACGTTTCCATCTATTCTGCAAACAAAAATATTAATAGGCCAAAACGACGCTTGCTCCAACCTTCTGCGAGTGATTTCATCTGCAGTCAAAACTCGATGCATATCCAGGCTTATAAAAAAAATTATCCTATTGGGTTGTCCGGAAAATAATGCTGGATTTTGGTATTAAACAAAAAAAAAAAAGAAACTAGTTACTTTCCCATACTCTCAATACATTTCTCCCAACGTGTTGGTAACTTATTAATTCCGTCTGAGTAGAATTCAGAATTTTTAGAATTGATAAAGTCAATAAATGCATTTTCCAGTTCCGTTTGATTTTTGAATATTATGTGTTGTAAGTAGTGGTCCAGGTGTCTAAAAAAATGGTAGTCAGTAGGCGAGAGGTCCGGAGAGTAGGGTGGGTGAGGCAAAGTTTCATAGCCAAGCTCCAATAATTTATGTGACGTTACACGTGACACATGTGGTCGAGCGTTGTCATGCAACAAAATGGGCCCTTTCCGATTGACCAAAGAGGTGGTCAGCGACGGTCGTTTTACTGACTTTGAGTTGCTCTGCAAGTTCTCGAACAGTTGTTTTGGGGTTTTCTTCCACCACTGATCGCAGAACATCATCATTAAGAGAGGAAGGCCTTCCACGACCTTCTTCATCTTCAAGGCTGAAATCTCCCTCCCGAAATTTTTTAAACCACCTTTGCACAGTGCACTCATTAACACAACCCTCGCCCCAGACTTGGTTAATGTTTCTAGCCGTTTGGGCTCCGCTTCGGCCGAGTTTAAACTCGTAAAAGAAAATCGTACGAAATTCTCGCTTTGACATTATAAGGATGACTGAATTATTTCCAAGTAGCGGAATGCTACAGAGGTAAACAAACAATATCATTTGGAAGAGGATTAATAAGTGTTGACATTCATACAAATGAGTAATCCTGTAAACGTAAACAGAATATTTTATATAGATTTTTTTTAATGAAAACTTTAAATCCTGCATTATTTTCCGGACAACCCAATAATAAAATGTTGTCAAAATCGAAGTAATTTTTTTCGCTTTGGCAGAGAGATAATACAGCGGCAACACCGATGTTCCTAGCAGGAAAAGCAACTGTCCTACTTACCTATAACAAAAAATTAACAAAACTGTATTGTCTTTTAAATTCAAAATAATTTTAAAAAAATGTGCCAAGTTTTAGAAGGCTTAACTTCAATTGGAACACAGGAGCTCAAGTGATAATACCATAGAAACATTATTTATTTTAATGTGATAATATATAATTTATCTATAGGAATATCAGGAAAAGGTATTTTGAAAGTCACAAAACAAAAAGCATAAAAATAATTAGCAGTGTAAATTTAATACATTTTATTTTCAGGCCTTATGGATCAAAAAGAGACGGGAGGTCCTCTCTTACGAGGGGAAATCCAAACTACACGATATACTCAGACAGGTAAATCAACAAAATTAAAATATTATTTATCAGGTATTTAGTTAATCCTCTTAAAATTGAATACGTCGTGGATAATGATGCGAAGCGAGGACAGTATTAAATAATCTAGGGAAATGTAAAAAAAATGTCAATTTCGTTACAGAGTCCGGATGAAGTTCGTGCCCAATTTGTCGAAGGGATTGCGGCCAAAGAAAGGCCGCCCTAAATCCTGGGATTCACCACGCCTGATGAGCGTGGAGCCAACAGAAACTTATCATGGCAAGTGACGTACAACGTTCAAGGATTCCGTTTATCCAACAGCAACTAGCAAGAAATAAAGAACTCTCATAACTTCCAAAGACCGGTCAGTTCCGGCAGTAATTTTCTAAAGAGGAGGGGGTCAAGGAGAAAGCCGCCTTTATATGGTGGACGCAACCCTTCGAAGACTACCCTTTTAAAACATTCCTTTAAAAAACATTTCTATTCAGTCCGATGTAATAACAAGTCTGTTTTTCCCTCCTGAGCTGATCCCATTTCTCAGAAGAGCATAGGTCCAATGGTTGATCATATAATTATGTCCAGTAGAACAGTTTCTAGAATTATTATTATTAGTAGTCCAGTAATCACTATTTTTGGACCCAGTATAATTAACATATTACCCATAATTGTAAATCAGTTTTCGTAAATTTGACATCAATTGTCATTTGACAGACTAACGATTACCTTTAAAGATTTAATATTGATTTCTTCAGGTACAAAAAATTAAAACCCTATCCCAAAAATAAAGCTTAACATTTTAGAATAACTTTTACCGGAGAAAAAATTTACGATTTATTAAAAAATATGTATATTAACATCCGCAGTGTTCTAGTAAATAAACAACTCACATTACAACTAACAAAGCGTTAATAAGATTATAAAACATTATTTTATTATAAAAACCACCAAAGAGATGGTTCACTTTTTATAAATGATGGTTCCACTCACCATTCGCAAAAAGGGACTCAACACTCACACACCTTTATGATTTCTATTAAGGGGGATGGGCCGGTCAGTCATATTTTATTACACCCAGGAGAATAACTCGTGACAACAGACAAACAACGATAATATAAACGCAGGAAATGAGACGACAATGAGAAAACAGTCGTTAACAGTTCGGTAACTCCAGAATTTATGCAATTATTATTGCGTGAGGGCACAAATAAATCATACGTAACCAACATGCTGATATTCTGTCTTCTCTTACATATCTGTTACCCTTATCACAGTTATATCAAATAATTACACTTTATTCGAAAACTTACACTTTTATTTTATTACACTTAGATTCACCCTAGACAAAATACGTTTAATTATTATCTTTAAACTAATCTGTCTTGTACAAGTCAAAAATTGACTTGAGAAAGGACACTTTTAATTACTAAATCGCGGTTTTGTTCGAACGTCCACATTATTCAATTGCTCGCTTATTACTTTCTTCCTCTCCCTATTTGTCACTCGTTTTACACACTCAGTCATCTCTCACTCCCACTTTATCTTAACCTGTAACACTTCTTTTACTCACTCATACTCCCCTTCTTTTTTAAGACCCTATAATTCACACACTCATCTCTCTCTCTCTCTCTCTCTCTCTCTCTCTCTCTCTCTCT
>CM077105.1:31442769-31462134 GCA_039619505.1 Cimex hemipterus | reverse complement strand
TCCCCCTCTCCCTCTTTCTCCCCATCCCCATCCCTCCCTTCTGTTTCCTGTCTTTCTCTTTACCGTATCCCCTATTACTGAAGGAAGTGTGAAACTTTGGGGGGCAATATTACCAAACCAATACTTAGGATAAAAGACTTTCATATAAAATTAGGAAATAATGAAGGATAACACACTCACGGAATAGAAATGAAATTTAAAAAACTGTTATTCCCATATAAAGGTTCCCATATAACAAACATAAGAAAGATACATAAACGTACCGGCCCACTTGAAACCAAATCAACCGCTGAAGTTTGGGTTACTTTTGTACCGTTTTAATCCCTTATAAATCGCATGTGGTAGCAAGTGGCAGATTTATACATTATTACAAGCACAGACCTAGCCGTATAATGTAATAGCGGCATGGGAAGGGTGCATTAATATCTGTACTTCTTCCACCGCTGTGGCCCGGTTATTGTTTACTGTAACGAAGCCGCCAAAAGCTGGAGTCGTTACAACACTAAACAAATTATGAACGCTTTTCTTTTATTCAAGAAGTCGCAGGAGAAAGTTAATGCGGAGAAGATAAAGGTGTATAGCGTGAATAATGAAAGGGCTAATGTGGCTAGGCACGCGAAAATAATTAAACAAACTAATAACGATTTGCTAATTCATTTGTGTGACAAACATCTTTCTAAGAGCTATAATTACAAAACAGATGGTCAGGTGGCGAACAAAATATTAAACTAGAATACAAAATATTTACATTCTCACTTACACGATATATGTATATATTTATATATAATCTTTTACTCTTTATATATAATCTTTTTTGGTTAAACATTAAATTAATATAACTGAAAACCTGCTGTAGAATTTGTAAATGGAAAACCTCCTACAATTAATTACTCCAAATAATTGAAAACCGAATGAAAATATCAACTTTTACAAGTCATATCATTTTAAAAAAATTTAAAAGCTTATCTAATTCTAGCGATATCGCAAGGGAGCTATTTATAATTTACAGACGTATATGTTGGTGGTCATAAAAAAGTGAAAGTTTGAACAACGTGACATGAGAACACCAAACAATTTGACCAAACATAATTAAATAGACTATTTTTTTCCATCCATGTGGGCCATCATGAAGTAGGACTAAAACCCAATTCATATTTTATGAAGACAGCCATAAATAAAAAAAATAAATTTTTTACACTCCTATATAAAATTTATTTATTATCATAAACAAGTAGGAATCTATTAATTATTATAAATTCCAACTCACACGTTTTAATTTTCGTTTCATGTGTATATTGTTTTGCAAAACGTCACACCTCTTCCGAATGAAAATGTGGTTCTGCCGCCTTCATCACGAGTGTTTTCTAAATCGAATTAAATCTGTTTTCACTACAACTTTGCTACTGCATTTAAAAAAGTTTTTACTTCCCCTGAAACACTCGTGGCAAAAGTAAGGTTTTGGTTTGATAGCTACTCTTTCAATTGTAATGACGATTTTTTTCATGTTACAATTAGCGTATTTACCGATTTAACACAGCCTTGTAGCAATAACGTACACAAATCTTCAACAAAAGCCAGTTACTTTTAGCAATCAAAACAATCGACTCTACAAGGTAATGTTATCCAGTATCGAAGCATATAAGGACGTCGACGTTGTTGATTACTCTTTTTGAAAAGATAGTTCCTACTTACAGTTAGTTGTTTTCAATGAACCGGATTTCAAGCTTATAGTCATCAGGTTGAAGGACCAACCAGGAATTATCAGAGTGAGCCCGCCGGTGTCACGCCAAGTCTACGTTCAAATGGAAGTGCTTCTTAACACCTCTTAATTTTGACCATGAGAAAAGCGGGAATTATAACACAACTAAATACTAAATTAATAAATACTGTAAGAAAATAATTATTAAATAATGATTACATTTGTCAGAAATATGCTTGACACACAATGTATGAACAAATGTGATTAGGATGTTTATTTATTTTCGTGTGCTTAACCATACAGGTCTTACATTTTCCATGGCGGGTTCATTCTTACAATTCATTTCGAAAGAAGTGGTTGTAAATTCCTTCAACTTGAAGATGGATATAAGCCTGAAATTTGAACCATTGAAAAGAGCTAGCAGTGAGTGAGAACTATCTTTTAAAAATTTTGAACACGCTCTTACTCCACCATTTATCATTTCTATTGCAGATTACTTGTTTCATTATATAGGGCAATATATAGAACTCAAAAATGGTAGATTTTCCTTTAATATTTCTTTCAAACTTGTACCGTTTTGTAATGTAAAAATGATTAATTTATATTTTAATACAAGATAATTAAGTTGGATGTTGAGTGTCTGCCAGTCGAAAACACGTGTTTAACCGGTATGGGGTCAATTTTCTAGGTCAATCTATATCCGCGGGTTTAGATATTATTCAATGCGTTTGAACTAAGGAAGTAAGAACCCGAATCATAGAAGATAGTGCAAAGCCATACACATTCAAGTCATATCCAAAAATCCTCAGTGGAAAAGTGAACAAGTACGGTTCTGCAGGATAATTAACTTTGATTTATTTATGTTTTTAGTACTTCGAATTGCTTTTTTGCAACAATTATATGTAATATGTAGTTTAGCCCATTCCGAAAAAGATATTTTTATAATTAATTTTGGCATAGCCAAAATAAACGAATCGAATTAGACAAAAATTGCTCAGGAAAAACATTTTGTAATTGTTTAGTTTGCCATATTACAATTAAGGTTAGAAATAATTACATTAAAATATTATAGCTAAATTCACCCTTAGATACAGAAAGATTTTTAATTTTTTATGTCATAAATTAATGGGAACAAATGAATTTTTTTCGTTTCTCAGTTAAGTTGTACATCAAATGTAAAAAAATCACACATTTGGGAGAAATAACTTGTCGATTAATGTATTAATTAATTAATTCTAAAACTCAGCTTAAAGTGAAATTATACATTTTTGTTTACAAAATAGTTAACTATATGAAATGTTGTCTAAACCAGTTTCCACTAGTAAGAGTGATACCAACCCGCATAACATATATGCGGTCCAGTATTGTAGTCCATTAGACCAAAGGAGTTTCAAGGGATTAATTTATATGGAAACGTACTTTAATGTAAAAAAACTTAACAAAAACCTATTTCTTCTTTTTTTTTAAAATTATGAAATTAAAGTCATTCTATACTGAAGGTTTGGCAATAATTTGTTATGGACTGGTGACCACCTTGGACATCTTAAATTCAACTACATGTGTTACACACATCTTTTTTAAGTGTAAGACAATGACTAATTTAACATACATTGCAAATGGTTCGTCAATAATAAATACAACATATTAACTCAATTTTAAGTAACTCGTAACTTAAATTCATGTTTGTTTTTTGTTTTAATTGTTGCGAACCTTTGATTTTGATAACAGTACACAAACTGACAAAAATAAGGATCAAGACAAATTTAATAGATGATACCTTTAAATTCAACTTTTGTATTTATATTACATATTAGTAACTTTTCTTCTAATCCTTTTTTAACAGTATGATCTTCTTCAATTAAAGTTCACGCATTACAAATGGTTTGTCGATAATAAATA
Source organism: Cimex hemipterus (assembly GCA_039619505.1). NCBI lineage: Eukaryota > Metazoa > Arthropoda > Insecta > Hemiptera > Cimicidae > Cimex > Cimex hemipterus. The sequence continues at coordinate 31,458,536 of CM077105.1, read as the reverse complement.
AATAATAACTCTTTCTCTCATATACACAACCTTTTAGTACTAAATAAATTATTTAAATTGTTAAATAGACAAGAAAAGAGGAATTGATTCTTAAGAGAGAACTGAATGATCACAGATGAGCAATTAATAATAAAAAATAAAAAATAAATAAAATACAAAATAAGCTTTTGTTTCAGATATACAAATTTTATTTTTTGAACGTAAACGATAAAACAATTATGTTTTGCCCACCTGAGTGAATTAGTATTGATGCTGAAAAATTACGAACTTAAATACTTAATTAAAGGAATTCTTAAACATGAGAGTGGCCATAGGTTTGTCAACCCATAAATGCACAAACTACTGATTTGTTACTGATGTAGAGGACCAAACAAATTTAATCGCCACAATAGAAAATAATACATAGACAAACTACCAAATCTAATAAATTTAAAAATTTAATTTAAATAAAATGCAAAAAACTGTATTTGCACATATGTGTGATATAGTGATATCGAAATAGCAAAATTAAATCTGGTATTTTGAAATAAAGAAAAAAAATTATATCAAACAGGAAAAAAATTGCACTACAAATTGTAATATAATACTGTAATATTATTTTTAGGTGGTATTTATGGTGGTAATTTTTAGCTGAAGTTGGGGTACTAATAGCAAAACATGTAATGCAAAAATAATGACAACAAAATATCACAAAAAAGAATTATCTTTCACCCAACTAATAACCAAATACAAAATATAGTTTGAACATAAAAATAGGTTGGATAGTAATTCAGTACAAAACAAATAATAATAATAAAAAAGGCCTTTTAGAATTTCTCATCCTTCGGGCTATTTCTTTCTTACTATTCTCCCAAACCGCACTGATAGAAATAGTAATACTGATAATGATAGTAAAAAAAAATAATAATTGAACCGGATTGATGGAATTTGGTCAGTTCCGATCATGCTAGTCTGAAATTCCTGCTGTCTGTCAACTGCGATTCACCCACTCAGGTAAAATCATTCATTATGTTTTAAAGAATTGAACAATTAAATGAAGCGACCGTACCATATACCAATATATTTATTTCTATGGTTATTGTTGCCTTCCAAGTGGCATATGCAACTCAGTCTAACGTACCACGAACCATCCCTACCAGCCTAACGTGCACATGGTACTACGTTTAAAAAATGGTTAGTATATCAATAAATCAAGTATTAACAAAATAAAAATGTATACATTTTTGTGCATATGATTTGTACGTACATTAAAAGTATGTAGTAACACACTCATCACCTGTCAATTATTGAAGAATAGTGTGTGATTTTTCAATTGTTATATTTTACAAAATAATCAATATACATACATATATATATATATATATATAATGTTTTGTATAGTATTGAGTATGTATTAACCATCAAGTTGAGTACGAATAACGTAATCACTAAAGAACAAATAGAAAAGCTTAACAACTAACTGTTATTTTCAGTCTTGATGACTACATTGTTGTGGTAGATGAAGCATTCAAACATAAATAGCCAGAATGATAGAAAAAGGTGAGATAGAGATGGAGTGAGGGAATGAGTGAGTGAGTGAGTGAGTGAGTGAGTGAGTGAGAGAGAGAGAGAGAAAATGAGAGCATGTGGTTTATTGAATACATTGCATAGCCAATGTGAAAATATACTAATGAAACACTAAAATACGTATCATAAATCAACATTTTGGTTAATATTTGTTCCTAAATACGATATCGATTTCTATGTACACAAATGAGAATAATACCGTACAGTAAATGCTTGTACTATAGTCGTTTAGAGAGCTTGTAGATACTAAACCACTAAACATGCGTCAAATTTTAAGATCATTTCACCCTATGAATCAACATTAATTATGTTACAAGACCATCCCATAGCAATCAATAACAGCTACGCAACTCAAGGAAAGTATGTGTACTCGTTTGAAGCAAGCCATTGATATAATAACTTACCTTATGTCTAACAAGAAGAAGAATTGGATATAAATTCGTTCTTAACTGGGTTCCAACCACTATTTAACACCAAATTTGTAAAAATACACACATTTCACGCGGCAACACTACACAAGTAAATAGGTATATTTTCAAAGCAATGTAGTATTGATTTAACACCCATTTAAAACCGAACAACAATAACCTCCACCGCACATGCCTCAGTAATAAGTAAGTTAAAAACTTTAATTAACGTTAAAATAAATGTTAGTTTCTGAAACTAAATAAATTAATTGAACTAATTAATGTTAATTGTTTTATTTATACTTCAAAATAAAAGGAAAACGATGCCATATGAATACTAGGTTTGTGCTACCTGGCGGAACTGACCCAAAGCTCAACTGTAGGAATACCCAAAGAGGGTGTTACACATCCACTTCTTAAATAATTCGTTTTCCCAATAACAATTTAACTTCTTTTAAAATCAAACGTGGAAGTAATAACAGTATTGACCTGAACTGGTTAACCAGATAATTTATGTCGTTCATTAATCGAAGTTGCGTGGCATCATGCCTTACGCTTAAAATACATCGCTCTCTGATTTCGTTTCTCGTTATCATCGTTTTTATAGTCTGTATCATCGACTTGGCCATCACTCTATCTCAACGTTAATTCCATCTTTTTTCAACTCTCGCTCAGAAACGTCGATTTTGCAGGCATTTTTCACCCAATTCGGAATTTTTATGGCCTTCGCCTACATTATTGGCACAGCCATATAAACAGGACTATTCACGATTGAAGCTATCAAAGAACGGAACCATCTATTTTGACGTGCATTGCGTTTTAAGGGAAGATGTGACACATTATTGGGAAGTATATAAGAAAAACTGATTTTTTTTTTATTAGAGAGACAAATGTAATTAACACTGCAAACGATTCATGTCATGAGGTCGAAAACGTGGTGTTGAATATATGTTCAATAATCTTTTATTTATTAAATCAAAAGATGAAGTCATTTATAATTTAATTGTTTATATAATCCATACTAGTTTAGCGGCCATAATTGACCATATTAATTATTCCAATTGATTTTACTTTTTATCTATGTTTTTTGGTTGTGATGAAAATCTTAGATGAAGAGAATATTTAATTAGAGAAATTGTTTAGAAAAATTTTTAAGACATGATAATTTATAATAATATTTATTTTGTCAGCTTAACCCAAAATCTAATTACGTTTATTATAATCTATTTTGTTATTGATATTTTAATTAAACTTAAATAAATTAAACGATCGCAACTGTTTATTTTTATTATGCATCTGGCAATTTTTTTAAAAATCAGTAATCAATTTTAGAATTTTCTTCAAGACCTAGAAATCTGCAATATAAACCCACTTAAAACATTTGTTTTTACGTTTAAAAAAATTGTGAAATTTCTCTGTTTTCCGCGGGGTGATGAACCATAATTAAGTTGTTACCGCTCATTTTAGGGATCCTAAAGTCAAAGCTTTAGCCTATTAAGCATACCTGTTTTGGCATTTCTCCATCTAAAGTGTTTGAGTCTGCTAAAAATTTTCTGAACATTGATTGAATTATTTACTCAATGCGCTCCCCATCTCATATCATTACATTATTTTAGTGTTAATATTTTTTAATATACTTTAGATACAAACCACCAAAATATAACGGTGCCGTTTAATACTTTGTTATCGGTATAATTTTGTTGTTTGATCGTTAATGATAGTTTAGGTTTGTCTGTCTTACGCGTTTCGGCATTTTCAGTATTGTTTCCTTTGTGAAATCTTACAAAGGAAATTATGGTAAATTCATTTTTACTTAAATTTTATTTATATTTGTGTTGAAGTAGGTGAGTGTTAGGTTTATTGTATTTGTTAACAAAATTATTGTTTATGTATTCCGGCGTGTATTGCTGGTTAATAATTTAGTTTTCATTCAGCCAGCCCAAATAAATTAGCCTAGTTTTATTTCAGAACAATCTTTCAGTGTGAAATAATTATTTTTATGTGGTCTATAAGCACATATTTGGAATTCAAACGCCTCGTAGTACTTTGTCTCATATATTTCCAATTTTAGTACATATTCTCCCGCCGGGGTATTCGAAGTTCTGATGTTCCTTTTTATGGTTACACATTGAAAGCTGCGTTTCTGGAAAAGGCGTCAAGTCATATATAAAATAATATGATAACGCTTGGGCAAGGTGGGGAGGGGAATAAATAAAGTAGGTTGGGAACTTCTCGGTAGGATATTGTTTGGGGAAATTGTGGATAGGAGGAAGGGCTGCGTATGAAGGGAATATTGAACCATGGTATTTATGATATATGAAGAATGCACAGGCGTATATACTTTACTCACTCTTCCCTCCCTTTCTTTCCCACTGTGGTTCCCCTAAGATAAGAAGCAAACAGTAGATAGGACAGTTCCAATCTGCATGAAATTACCGTTCAGCAATTTATGGGTTCTCCAGGACTTATTTTTTTAAGTCCTTGGAGATAAAAGAAAGTGAGGAATTACCTATTCTTAAGGGAAATGTCTCATTCCGGTTTTATTTGCACTGTCTATATGTAGACGTCTCGTGAAATATCTTTTGCTTGTTAATAATAAAATGAATGTACAAAAAAAAATTTTTTTACATTACAAATTTTAAATTTTAATTAGTCTTTATTTTTACGTTTAAACGTAACAATATTTTACATTATCAAATGTTTCAATGCTCATAATTTAACGTTTGTTGATTAATTTGCACCATTATTTTCATCAAAAGCAAAACAGCAGATGAAGGGTTAAACTGTACTAGCGTACTAGCTTAACAGGCTTGTTTTGACAATTTAAATTTAGTGGATTTTATTGCGTTATTATTTCTTTATAAGTAATAACCTTATACCTATTTCTCGCAGAGTCGGTCTGTCAGATTTTCTGTGTAAGGCCTGGGTTTTTTCAGTAACAATTTTGATTATTCAGTTTTCTCTTAATCAAAACAATTGTAAATGCACAGATCTGTCAAATGCCGCTCAACCATGATTCCACATTCGATACAAATGCAAATTCAACCGAGGCCATTTCGCGTGGATAGGGAAAAGTCTACCGTGGCGGCTTAAGAATGAACATTGTTTTGAATCCATTTGTTTTTTAAAATTTACAATCGCTGTTTGATAGTCGGATTTGGTTATCAGTCGAAAAATATCACGCACGATTTTAGGAACACTATCGGGCACGTATCTATCCTAGGGCGCGAAATTGATATAAAACTCACGTGGATTCTCAACGGGCACAGGAAGATCAAACCATTCCTGGAATATAAAGTTTTCAAGCGATATTGATGAGACTTCAAACTTGTGTGGAATAACAAATTTAATGTTGGTCTGTTTTTATTTTAACTTTATCCGTACACAGCACATCCATTGGCACCTGGATGAATTCACCGGTATAAATTGAACCATTTCCGTCTTTTAGAAAATTTACTTTCCATTCAATTTTTATTCTGCGGGATTTTGATGAATGTCCTTTAATTAAACTAAAAAAATAATATCTTAAACAATAAACTGCAACTAAGCTTTGTTGCAAACGCTGACTATATTTTCATTATTCAGAACGTACTTAAAACGATCACGTATGCAATCACTCGCCCAGTGTAAAACAAATTCTAGCATACACCACAGCACAATTTTTACACATTGTTTTATTTGCAGTATTGTAAGCACTTCTGTTGACAGACGGCGTTCTACCTTAAAAAAAAAACAGACTTGAATAATAATATTTAGAAGAATATCAACAAATATATCATACTTTTTTTCTGCCGATACATTCAGAAGGGTCGATTGTGTTAGAAAATGTGTATATAAATTTATTTATGTTAATTTTGCTTGGATTATCTATTGATACGATTAGAAACGAGTATTATAAATTAGTATTAACGAGGCTGTAACGACACGTTATTTTGTGTTTATAAGATTTTTTTCTATAAAGATCCCTTAAAAAATTGATTATTACATGGAAGATCTAGAAATTAATTTTCAAATTTTCTTTATGCTTTTTATTAAGAGATATTGTTTTCCCCTCATTCACACACACGCAATCTCTCTTATCTTTATCGCACACACACACACTTTCTCTCGGTTTTGCGTACGTAATTAACACTTTTCCAATAAAATGCTTGAACGGAAGTTTTTAAACTTTCCGTATTTTGGATATGGCTTCTATATTGACTGAAAATCTGTTTGTTGGAGCTAATTCATTCATGCCCTTCAGGGTAGTTCAGGTTTAACTTTTCTTCAGCTACTTATTAAGTATTGAATTTAAATTTGATTGATTGATGTACATTATTGGCACTAAAAATTTCCCTGAAATGACAAAGATCAATGGCCGGATACATTTTCGACGTTTTAAATGTTCAATTGGGCAATGTACGGTAGCATATTTATTTACTCTGTATTTTATTTTATTTATTGTTATTATAATTTTTTAACAAGGGTTCGCAACAGCAGAGGTTACATCATGAGGGTGATGGTGTTTTAAAAAAGCTCATTTGTAAGTATATCGTGTGCGAATGCAAGACCGCTGGATTCCAACCCGGTACTTTTATCTGACGCCCGAGATGCAGTATTCGCCGAATATATACGAGACTATAGGTGCTGGCCTTGGCATTCGCGAAATAGTGTGCCTACGTATACACACATAAGCGGGTTTTGTATAACACCCTAGTTGTTGCGGAAACAGGTAATATGTATTTTCCCAATGCCATCGGAGTCCTCAAGTTACTACAAACTGTGATGGACAACAGTGAAACTGTCATTGCTGCAGCTGAGTTTACTATTTTGTGCAGTAGCTACAAACTAATAGACAAAATATAGTTTTTATATTTATTTAATTTTTAATTATTGCTTTATTTATAAAACAATTTATGATTTGTAAGAGAAGCTGTCCAAATTATTGGTTTCGTTTCATAAACATCGAAGAAATTTAAAACTGTTGCCTTGGGTCAATCCTTTCCTAATAAGAAAAAACATTTGTTGATGTGTAAATTAATTTTAAAAAATTAAAACATCTATACTAGTTAGCAATCGTATTAAATAGAATTATACACTTACTATTGGTTTTGAAGAGTAGACAGTTGGTTAAAGGTATGTACAGTTATATTGATTCCCAAATGTGTCCAAGGTTGGTGGGCTTCACTTCAGGAATATCCGTGCCCTTTGAAGCGGACAAGAGAAACGATAAAAAGCCGAGCAACGGTTGTTGTTATTCGGCGAATAGCCGAGCGTCAAGCAGCATATTTATTGTTGAAATAGTTAGTACAATGTTGCTTGAACCTCTGCTTCTCTCAAAAGTCGTTACATTTTTGTGTTCATTTATTACAATATTGGATTGGATGAATTCCTACAAAGTAGAGCTATGGTCGACCTAGCGTTTGAGTCCGTGCTAATTAGCAATCTACCGAAAGATGCTTTCAAACATTCAGAGTAGCCTACAATGAAATTGGCTCTCACCATGTAAAATTTACGCTAGAATCCACAAGGTTCGGTTCGAGGGCCAACCTTGTTTAATATATTTATGAATGCACTCCCGAGAATAGACTATGAAATACCTACGTATGCTGATGACATAGCAATATACTGTTCATCTTGGAGGGTAAGTGCTATTACTAACAAATTGTACCGAAACCGGATCGTTAGGTTTTGCCACAGATGGAAACACGTTAAACACAGCGAAAACTAAGGCAATTCTATTCACAAAACGACATCCTATACATAGGGAATTTATAGAAATCGGTGATTCAAATATTTCTTGGTTCAATAGTGTTCAACACCTTGGTTTACACCTCGATAGCAAGCTTAACTTTGGTACCAACACTTGTAAAAAGGTTGATAAAGGGAAGTGTGCTATCAAGACTCTGTTCCATTTACTGTGCAGAGAATCTGGGATGAGCCCCCAAAATAAACGTTTTATATATAAAACCATAATTAAACCTGCACAAGTACCAACAATATAAAGTGCCTACAAACAATTTAAAATACATTTTCAAGGTTAATTACATCCTCTCAAAGAAGTGTTCGTATTAACTATAAACACGAATACACGATGATATCAAATGGATCACTACCTCCTTTTATGAACGTAGCGCTGAGAAAATTGAACTGGTGGGAAGTATTACTGCTTTCTTATATGATTTTTTAACCTATACAGATTTGGCAATAATGGCAGGTTTAGGATTCGTGAATTAACAAAGTTTTCAATTTTATTTGAATTTATATACTTTTCGAGCAGCAGCTGCGCTTTATGAGAGCAATGTAAATTGATTTAAGTAGAGAGTAGGTGATATGTCGGTTTTTTAAAATATTGTTCGGTCTGTAATCCATACGTGATATTTTTCTGTTTTAAATTGATGCACTGCAGATACTACCAGGTTTTACTTAGCATAATATGGTTTGTTTACATTTCTTTGTCGGTTGGTGAATGTTTGTTAAATTGGATACAATTATCACACTTAAGCTGATGTTCACCTGTTTTACACTCTTTTAATGTGTGGCCCGCCAGTGCGGACATGAAACTGTGCTTCTGCATTGTGTAATGTGGTGAGTAAATTTTTTACATTTAAAACACCTGACAACTCAAATTTGATCTACGGCAGTGCAAATAATATAGTAACTTTTTATTGTACGTTCAAATAATTTACGTAGGTTTGGGCTGTCTTCGATTACCTCATATCTTATGTCCCTTTTATTTTTCAACGCGATTTTAGATTATTCTTTAAGATATCAGTTAGCCGAATTATATCTTCACTTTGCATTATTATTATTTCAACCGTGTTTTCAATATTGATTTCCGTTTTAAAATTTGAAACTCTTAACCTGGGTAACATTTTATCGATCCTTTGAGCTTGCTGTTCATTGGTTGGACGTTGATTTTCTTACAAAACAAATCTAATTCATTTTTACCATAAAATCAGACAACCACTTTTCCATTAGATTTGCCCTTTACACGTTCAACACCATGTTTTAATTTGCAATGATCTATTTTTTTACGCTTGTTTTGTGTCTATGTGATTTTGTTCATTCTTTCGTTATAAAATTGCTTTAAACGTTATTTTCTTACTTCTTGGCAATAATCTTTCCATTTGTGATTCCACTTTTTCTCATACGTCACTTTCACGTCACCGGTGCTTCCAACTTTACATTTAACTTCTTTCTTGAATTCAACAATTTCAGACTTACAGTGATTTTTCGCATCTATTAACATTGGATAAACACTCAAAATGAGTTTTTTCAGTTCATTCTTCAGATTTCAATTCACAACAGACACATTTTATAATAAACAAAGAGCACGGCTAAAACACACTATGGCTTCCGCCATGTTTTTCATCCTCTATGTTTTCATGATGTGTTTTAATTACTTTACAAACTTTGTTCTCAAATGGTTTAAGTAATCTTCGCAGCAAGCTTTTATTTGTGATATTCCAAAGAGGGTATGTATTTATTTTCAGAAGCATGAAGCATCTATGACTATTAAACAGGGGATTGACGAGGGGCGAGGGTGGATTAAATCTGCGCAGGAGATTGAAAATTGTCAAGACGTCTCTTACAATCGCAAGTAAAAGCTAATTTGATTTGGAAAGAAAAAATAAATGAGGGAGCCGGAAAGGTAGATTCTATTGTTAATGTTTAAAGGGAATTGGGTGTTATCGGTCATGGGGGAGACGAGATGATGCCCCCTGCAACGCCCTTATCTCTCGGCGACTCAGTCAGCACCCCGAGAGCCGAATGAAACTCATTTCTCGTTTCAAGGATAAAAGAAAAAGTTATCGACCCGATCACCTCTTTATCTAGAGATTTTCGCGGACTTTGTCCCATGTTTATCGACTGCCTTGTTTCGCTATTTCCCAAGACGACTGTGAAACATGTTATTTTTAATCTTCGAATACTAGGATACTTCATAGCCACTAGATGTAGTTTTATTGCTCCTATCAACTCTCATATGAAATATTGCTACGATATGCTCGACAGTTAACCTCTAGGAGTAATTGGGCCATTAAACCGTTGAACACTCGCTAGCTAACCTTGCAGGTTATCAGTAAACCTTTTACTTACTTCAGTTAATATACCTATCAAATGGGCTTTTACCCAACGCATCCCGGTTTGCCTCTGCGGCATCGCGGTACTTGATCACCTCTATTAATTTTCGTCTTTTCGGTTATCTGATTTGCTCACTTACTGTTCTTTGCTTCCTTTTTAAAAGTAACATCCATTGACTTAGTGGTTTATTCTTAATTATTTTAGAACGCTTTCTTCCTCTCTATGCTCAATTCCTTTACCTTACCAACATGTTTTGGTGGCCCCGCAATTATTAACTGTATATAATGATATTCTGCCATTTATTTTCATAAATGTTATACCATGTTTTAATATACTACTTTTCTGATAAAGCTATGAAATAGTCTGATGTATTCAGAATTGCAGGCCTTGATATTTGTAACTTAACCTTTTGTTATATTTAGTGTGTTATTTGAAGGAACGAATACTTTGCCAACTCCTTCAGATCTTTTGATTCTGTTTGTGTGCCAAGTGGTCTAAGTCAAGGCGAGAATGTATTCAATTGGAGGGAACAAGTACTACTCATTCTCTTTTCCCCATTTTTTCTAATATACCTATCTAATTTGCTAGTTTATAAAGTTCAGCTATGAGGTTGGCTGCTTATATTCCTGCAACAGTTGGTCTTGTGCGAAAGTGCTTTAGAAACGTTGTCGGTCTAACATTTTATAACTTCAATAAATTATAATTTTTATGCATTATTTAATTTTACAAACTCTCTATGATTTTAAATAAAGAAAAATAATTGAATTATTCATCATTTTAGCGCATACGTCTAATAGACGTTTTTCTATTTTATACAGAATTTTGTTCAAACAGATGTGCTTTGTAAAGAATACGGACCAGTAGATTTAAGTATAAAATAGGGGTTGTTCTAGTGAAATAGGGGTTTCAATCAATTTTCAGATCCTATCAGAAGGCCATGGAAATAAATTATAGAACACCTCGAATCCGTTATTAATTCGTACAATTTTTTCAATTTTGGCTCAATATCCCGGAAGGGACTAAATATTAATAACAACCAGAGTTTAATGCAGGGCGCTTGAAGTATAAGGTCATAAATTTGTTTTGACGTTTCATCAGGATCTTTGAGTGTCGGGGGTGCCGGATTGAAAAATGGTTTGTAATAAATGAATCGTCGTCTCCTTCAAAAGGAAAACGCCCTGGAGCCAACACTTGTTTGTATCAGGATGATGTTATTGCGTTCAGTGTAAATCCCATCGTTTTTGACGAGGATTGCCAATATTATCTCCTTGTCCCGAAATATTGGGAGCCGCCATTCTTTTTAATCTGTTAAAATGTATTGACTATTTTTATTATAACAACAAATTATTACTGTTAGCTAACCACTCATCTTTTTAAAACACTTAAAAAACCTACACACATACGATATAATAATAAATAAATAAGATTCAACCTTCTTACCAACCACAACCCCCGAACCACTAAAAATGAGAGACAAACGGTCCGAAAGTCATAGCTTCAAGCTTCAAACCATAATTACTAATATATGTTAACCGTGACCAGTCGTACGTGGTCAATTCCACATTGAGTTCAGCCTTTGATGTAAAGGGGAAAAGTCCGAATTTCATATGTATATGGATCTGCAACTGCAACGTTAACTTCCGCTGCAATGAATTTCGGAATCTTCTGAAATACAAGAATTACAACAATTCAAATGTTGGGACAAAGCTATTTTCTCGCAGCACGCTGTTGGTATATTCATGAAACGGATGAGTTTAAAATCTGTTAAATCTGTTTTCCTCGAGTGGCCAAATAAAAAACCTGTCGTAATTCTGTTACGCCTAGGGCTCAGTAGAGCCTAAATCATTCTGAACTCGCTGAAAATGCTAACTGAATAGCTAACCCGCTGTAACGGAATAAACAGGTTTACTTCCACAATATAAATAAACGACGAGGTAACGTGTCCAAATATTTTATTTTATTACGTTTTTGTTGGTTATTTCAATTGCGACGCTCTGTTCGAACAAATTTTTAATTAAACCTTTTGAACCTGTAAAACTAACTGAATAACTCTTTTCATTCTGAAATAATGATCGAAAGTAATTATGCACAAACCTAGATTAAAGTTTGTTGTAAATTGTTTACACGTAAAAAGGTTTTCTGTTGGAAAACGTACGAATTTCCATTAAACGTAAAGCTGTAAATCATCTTAAAATGTATAGCGGCCATGGTACAAAAAAGATAATATACGGTGAGAGGCAGAGTTGTAATGATTTAATCTGCTACCACAGATTAAATTAATTTTGCTTTTTGTAGTTTTATATGCATATGTTTAAAAACAACAGTCAGAGATTTTGCTCAGATTTTATATTATTTTATTTAGTATTTTCGGGGGAGTAATTAGCCAGCCGTGAGATATTAATAGTTTGCCAAACTTTCTCCCTACATTTCACCTTTCTCAAGGACAAGATATAACGTTGATAAATAGCGAGATGTTAGGTAACCGTTTGGCTGTTTTCTGTGTGCTTTTAGATTTTTAAACGTCAATGTAGGTTTCATTTAAGAAACGTTACATTTTAAACAGGGAAATCATTTACGACTTCGAGTTGGGTCATTTCGTTCTACCGAATGTTCGGACATTGCTGACAAAATGTCTTTTCCACTGGATCCGCCTTTTGCTTTCTTCTTATTTTTTTCCCACCTTGGGAGTTTTCCCCGTTAACTTTACCTGTATGGGACAAAAATCCGTGTACGTTACCAATAAAGTAATCCGTTATCAATATCATGTCAAAGTTGTGCAATTTGGAAACAGTAATGTCACCATTCACGGATGTCCCAGCAATGTACAGGGGACGTCCTGTGTAGGGATCATATCCATAGCCCCAGCTCGAGCCTTGATTGATTAAATTTTTCGTTCTCATGTGGGCAAAAAGCCCTAGAACTTAGAACTGATTGTCTATAATAATAACATAATAACATCTTTAAAATAAATGGTGGTCAATCTACAATCGATTGGCATATATATTTGTACATTATTTGCAGGGAAAAAAGTCATGCTGAAAATATAAGAATATCTGCATGTCTACTTTTGATGACAACCCAATTACAAAATTTTTGCGTAATTCTGTTACTACTAAAGAATAATGAGGGAAGACAAAAACAGGACAAGTTTTTAAAGCATACGGAAAGCCCTTTACACAAGATACAACAAGGTTACTCAGCGAATATTACTGCCCTAATACGTGTGTATGTACATATTATATTATAATTTTTTAATTAATAACAGATAAGTTCCATTGCAGATTCTGAAGAATTCAGAATAAATAAAAAAAACCTTTAATCTCGATTATCTACAAGCTGCACATCTTAGCATTGGTAAAGAAAACTTAAAACATTTTCTTTTTAAATGAATTCTTGAATTATGAATGGGAAACGGCTAACAACTTTAGGGTTTCGGATTTATTTTTTAGGACCTCGCTCAGTAATTTTTTAAAAATCATTCGAAAAATGTTTCATTGAATTATCTGATAGTTTAGTATTTGGTACCCAGCGCATGAGAATTATTATAAATTAAACTATATCACAAAAGGAATACCATCATTGCTTTTGTTTCTGTATAGGACATTTTTTAAATAAAAATGTTGTTTTGAATATTGCCATTTATTGAAAGGAGCAGTAGTTTCTCTGGGTTTTCTTCTTCTTTCAAAATTTTCCTTATCTCCTATTCATAATGTATATTAATTAAATATTAGCAGTGTTTTTAAAAGACTTAAAATTTTCTCATTTAAGCTGGGATGAAACTAAAGAACATCAATTGAAAAAGGAAAACATTCTTTTACCTTGGGTTTCTTTCCAAAAGGATAGTTCCTACACCACACTCACCCCATCATTTAACATTTCTGACAATTTTTTCTGTAACATGACATTTTCTTGTGACAATCCAAAACATCGTGCTCAGGAAAATCAAAAGTATACGCAGGATCGTCTAGACTCTTGAAAATGAACGTATATTACGGTCTGGGACAACAAGTATATTTTACTGCTAAGAACCACATAAAACACGCCAATTTTTGTATCCAACATGTGTTGGAGGGTACAATTTCTTTTAGTAGTTTCCAGTTTAATGTAATGAGGATTTATAAATTATATAAATCTTATTTCCGTTATTTTCAAAATGCCATGCATTTTATAATTTAATTACTACTTACACAAAGCTTCACACCATAAGAAATTCTGTAATACCTAACAATATTAATTAGCAAAATATTAAGATTTGATGGTCGACCCACAGCATAAAAATAATATGATCATGATGGATCTCGTAAGATAATTGATAAAACACTTACGGTCCCAAAACGAAATTTTAAAACCTAAAAACGTTATTTTACATCTTTGATTAGAAAGTAGAAAAATAACGTAAAAACAAAAGCTTCAATGTTCCAGAATCAGCACCAGTGGTTGAACCTATTGGGGCAAAAAAGAGACTTAAACATAGTGGAATTTTCTATGCACAGAGAAATTACATATCGACCTTACATTCATTCATTTATAAGGGAAAGAGAATGCATTGGCATGTGGTCTAATGGTAGTAGCTATTATTTTCTATAGGAAAACTTAACAAATATAGTAAAAAAAGAATGGAACCGACTTGATTGTGAAAATAAGGCCTGTCACCCATACTAACAAATGGGGCAAAATTTGAGGCTCGGTTTTTCCCAACAACCTGACCAACAGAAAAATTTGAGGAATTTGTAGATAAAATCATATTTTTTGCCGGACTTTTAAACCATCTGTTATTGTTTTGTTTTATTCTTAATATGAGGATGAAATTATAATGATGAGCTGAAAACTTGGCGACAATTCCAATTTGTACTGTCTGTTGAGCGTTCTAGAAAAAACAATGGATTTCAACTTATTGCATAAATAAATATGCGATTGCTGGCACTATCTTTGATAACAATTTTTTTTATTTAAAAACGAATTGACAAGTCAATGATACCTTTGACATATTTTTTTGCCCATAACGTAATTTATATTTTACATGAAAATAAAAATTTCTCTCTCTCTCTCTTTTATTTTTTATTTATTGGATATCGGTAAAAAGTGAATGATTAAAACCTAATACCTCTGACAAGAGAGGAGGGTTAGAATGGAATTTCATGTGTGAAATCCAAACTCCACAGGAGTCGTTCAGTTTCGCTCTATCAATTAGATTGGATCTAAATGGCGAAGCGTTATCTCCTAATATCAAGTCAAGTGATCTCATCACGTTTATGGTGGAGTAAGCCTCCTTGAGGTAAGGACGTTTTTCCTTTCTGTGCTTGAACTTTCTTATTGTTTAGAGCTCAACTAATATTTTCAAAGTGACTCTCTAACTGTAATTAGAATAAACAATAATCCAAGAAACCATAACGATTTGAAAACGATCGCAAAAGTTACAAATTGAGTAAAACAACATAGTAATTGGTTTCTTTTCAAAACAAAACAAATATAAATTAAATATTGGTTGAATGAAAATCTCTATCTACTGCAATTTGTCTTTTTTTATTCTTATTCTACTTTTGTAATACTAACTCACATTAGGGGCGCCATTTCCTGGTATGACTTTGAGTTCGCTTCAAGAACCTTCCTAGCGTGTATGTATTGTTAGTGTGCACGTGTTTGTCTGTCTGTCTTTCGCTCTCACACAGACACACTCTCTCTCTCTCTCTCTCTCTCTCTCTCTATCTATCTATCTATCTATCTATCTGC
>CM077105.1:31394449-31442369 GCA_039619505.1 Cimex hemipterus | reverse complement strand
TCCTGTTTTTAAAGTATTTTTCCGCGAAACTACTATATGTTTATTGTAGTATATTTTAAAATAAAATGCTCCTTATATTTAATGCAGATAAAATGAAAAAGGTGCAATAATTTCCTGTAGCCAATTGAATACAATTCAGTAAAAATTTAAGTAAAATCAAAACTTATATTCAATTACATACATTTTTTAAAGTTTTTTAAAATTTATTTTATTTTTTTATTTTTATTGTAGTTATACATTATCAGCACTCTCTTGTTTCAAATTTATATTATATAATATTTTTATTAATTCATTATTTAGTTGAATACATTGAAATTGAATACACTGTATGTACAACGTAAAACGGGATTTGTATAACGATTGAGAAATAAAAAACTCACGTTAATTAAAATTGACTTTATGTAGGTTTTATTACGATTTAGTGCCAATAAACGATAACAACATAAAACCCAACCATGAAGCAACTAATTTTACAAGAATTCTTCATAAAAAATTTAGAAACAACTGTAAATGGTATAGAGTTTGTACGTTTTTCTATATAGAATTTATCATACCGTAAACATTTACTGTATTGTAGGGAAATAGTTAACAACGATAACAAAAGATTTGTAAAATTTATTTTGCAAAAATTTGATGATGTAAAGTTGAGGTTTAAAAAATCCTTCATTAAGGTTTTAAACATTTTGAAGCCAATTATTTAAGTCAGAAAAGGTCTCAAGTTTGCCATCTCGGTATAATGAAACCTGAATAAATTACTATTACCTGGAAGCACTTACCTATTAGCCAACTCCTCGGCCAACTCCACTATATACCTATTTGGCCTCCTTCGGGGACACCAGGACTTACTTTACGCCATGCTCTTCTTTCCGCTAGTAATTACTTAGGTTGTTATTAAGCCGGGTCTTCTTTGTAACAACCTAACTAGTTTTATTATTAAACAACCATTTTAGTAGAAAAAGGATGCTTAATGATGTATCTTTTTAAATTTACTACGAAGCTTTAATTTCATAATATTTATTTTATAAAACGTACATACTACTTTTTAATTTCTGTATATGTATTATATCAGAATTTATTTCTAATACACATTCAAGAAACATGGATCGATAAATCAATCGTCGAGATAATCCAGTTTTTTAATAGCTAGATATTGAGCAGGCCTTCTTTTCTATTAGATTTAATTTCCAACAAATAATAGCTCTCGATTTAATTCTGATTGAATTAAATATTATTTATTTGTACGTATATACAACAGTATTTCCACTTCTTGCGCTGATCACCCCCTTGCATTCCACGTGGAATCGATTTTATGAGGTTTTGAATGCGTGATGTTTCATGCTTTCATACTCCCCCATCAGCGACTTTATTAAATTTGCTGTCATCACTGGTAGACTTTTTACACTCTTTTATCACTCGCCGCTAAGATTTTTTACGATTTAAGTCAAAATATTGGCCAGTCCGAACTTTGAAATGAAACCCGTGCCAAGTTGTCACCAACGATCCTGGCTGTGTTGAGCCTGGCATTGTTAATAAAACAGTCGCCATTTATTGGCATATAAGAACGTCAGAAGTTCTGGGCCAGTTGGCATGATTTCTCGCACGTAATCCAGCTTCTAAAAGTATTCCCCTTACAGTGCGAAAAATGGCATTAACATTCTCTGAGAAGTGACACGATGACGACCTGATACATGCTTTCTTGAGTAACCTTCATTACATCCGTAGGGATAGAAGAGTATTGGGAGAGTTGTTCTGAGAATATTAAGCACCGTGGCCATATACGTTTTTTTCCATCTTCCAGTAAGCTATAATTCTAGCCGAATCTGTATCATTTAGAACCATTACTCACACCAATTTGAAACTTAAAAACGTTACCGAGACTTACCGTAACGTTAGAAAGAAGCTTTATAGAAAAACGAAACAAGAAGAGATTTACAATTCAAAAATTTATTTACAAAATTCAATTGTAATCATTGAACATCACACATAACATCATTTTGTTAATGTGTTTTATTAACCTGTAATCCTTTAAAAAGGACCAAACATTTTTGGAAGATAAGGATTGTCTATGGGATAATTAAAATATTAAGGGTGACTAGTTGTTGCCTCTTATTGCTTTAGAAATTATGGATTGCCGCTGTGAAATTGTAAAAATTAACACAGAAAGAGTAAGTAAAAGATTTGTAACTTATGTTTCGTCCAGAGAATAATGTATTTCCAGCTCGGTTTTGATGTATAAAATTAAAGGAGGAGGAAGAAGTGCCGAGCCCGGAGATGACGGACGATTTATCTCCAAAGCTAAAGGACATTAATATTCTGTAAAATAAGATTCACTGACCCGCGAACATCTTTCAAATCGGTTAGTATGCCGTTGTAAATTCCGACTTTGCCGATTAGTGATAAAGTATTCCGATTGCTAAAAGGAAAATAATTTCCTATATAGATTAAAATTAGGAAATAAAAATTGTTTCTGAAATTTAATAACGATTTTACATCGAACAAACCTCCTCAAATGAGAAATATGAAATTTCGAGATTATTGAACAAAGGACAATCATCACTGTATTGTTGCATAAGGTTATTGTATTTGTATAAAACGTAATTATTCAGTTATCGTGAGATTCGGTCTGGTGTGACGTAGGTTTCAGAAAAACATTTTCTTTATCGTGCCAACGTTTCGATCTTTTATTGAGTCCTGAAGATGATCTCAATAAAAGATCGAAACATTGGCACGATAAAAAATTTTTTTTTTCTGATACCTATATCACACCAGAGCGCATCTCACGATATCTGAATAATTAATTATCTATTAACGGTCAGTAATCTCTACACATTTTTATAAGAGTTTAAAATGAGAGAGATTTGTTGTATGTAGTTTTACCCTCCTAAAAATTTATTATAAAACCTTTTATTAGTTAGATGTTTTTTTAAGTGTATGCCTTTTACATTGTTACCGTAACAGAGGTAACGTATTTTAATGAATTAACTTCTTAAATGTTCAAGGTAATAGTTATTCGGTTGTTAAAAGAGACGGGGGAGAGAAAATCCATAAACAGCGTCAAGACAGGTTTCACCTGCTGAAAGTAATTAGAGTGCTATGAATAAGCCATAATGATGAGCCAAAATTTAATTATGAAAAAGTATGGTTGGCGTCTCTTGGGACGGAGGAACAAAAAGATTTTTTTGTTTATTCACCCCAGTCAATACACTTAATGTCCATATTATGACATGATAGGCCGTCATAATTTATAAGGCTATTAATATTTCTTGCTTTCCCATCAAACAATTGATTAAATTACCATAAGATTTACAATGCCGGAAGATATATAAAATTTAAAATTGTTGTTTACCCTATATGGAAATGTCGAATTTTAGCTTAAATAATTCCCAACATTAACAACCTACGACAGAATAACTTTTTATTCTCTTAAAGTACTTTCTTGTTATACAAAGAGTAAAAACTAATTTTACAAAACAATTATTGTAATTACAATCCAAATTTAAATGAAAAGTTCAGGAACTATTCAGGACGCTCAAAGAACACAATCAAATGGGTATTACAATCCTCCAAATTAGGATATACAACATACAACAAGTACAATTGTTTTTACTTATTAGAATATAAAAACAAAATAGAATGAAGCAAAGCGTACATGTAAATTCGTAAAAGGGTTCTTTGGTTTACATTTTCCGATTTTGTATTGATTTTTATGATGAAAGTAGACTAGGAAATTGGGGTTTTGTTCCCCAAGCACTGCAGCCTTCTGGCTTATTGTAATCCTTATTTAGTTCAGCCAATGGACTCTATCTTTCTTTTAAGAAGTACTAATTAATTGACTGTCGTTGCTGTAATTCCTTTCCTGGATTTTCTTTGTTAATTCTCCTTTGAATAGTTGCTTCACATTTGAACATGATATGAGTGATGTTTCTTCCTTCCCATTGCATAACCGACAAATGTGATCATCATTGAATACTTCCACGTTGTCTATATGTGTAATGTGTAGAGATTAGTGACCGTTAACGGATAATTATTCAGATATCGTGAGATGCGGTCTGGTGTGATGTAGGCATCAGAAAAACATTTTCTTTATCGTGCCAACTTTTCGATCTTTTATTGAGATCATCTTTAGGGCTCAAAGTGTTTGTCTTCTGTGTAATTGTGCCATGTCATGTTGAAAGTGGCACGATTAAGAAAATGTTTTTTCTGATACATCACACCAGACCGCATCTCACGATATCTGAATAATTATATCTGTAATATATGTTTTAGCATTAAAATGAAGATATTAAAAATGGCAAAAATGTTCAATTATTTCATTTTATTAGTTTGTAAAAAATTGTTGATGTTTCGTTTTTAAAATTGTCTTCATAATAAACAAGGAACAGAATAAATGTAAAGACCGTTTGAAATTTCATCGTGGAATTAATTTTCCAATTTAGTCAACAAGTAATATTCCAAAATGTAAAATAGAAACCGACAACGAAAATAGACTAGAGATATCTATGATGGCTATTATCAATTAGTAGTTAATCCAAAGTTGTTTCCACAGCCTAATGATTACTTTCTACTAGGGAAAAGTGTTTTGAAAATAGAATAATACTAAACGACTGTGACTACTTTTCTTTTATCTTTAAACAAATATATTCATACAATGTCATGTCATGTCCGTATGGCCATAATCTTTCCTCAGAAGATAACTGCATGCACTTTGAAAACAAGTGTCATATTTGTTTGGATGCTATGGATATGCTAACAGTCTGGCCCCGGATTACTAAACATAGATGCTTCAGATATCTATTATGGAAGGAGGAAAAGAAACCATAATCGCTCTTTTGAACGGAATTATTTTTCAAAAAAAAAAATTTGTTAAAAGTATGATATAAAAAAGTAATTTTAGCCAGTTCAAAGCATTACTAGATTCAACTTATGATTATGAAAGAAATCATAAAATTGATGAGGATTATCTACTTGCTCCTATGAGCAATTAAATTGTGGCCACTATACAAACTCTTATGGATAAGTCAGGACAAACTAAAAAACGAATACAATTGTCAGCTTACAATTAAATAATACAAATTAACAAACAAATACATGATGATTAGTTAGCGTTCGTCGATGATTACTAGAAAATCGAGAGATTCTGTTTGGTGTGATGTAGGTTTCAGAAAAATATTTTCTTTATCGTGCTAACGTTTTGAACTTTATTGAAATCACCTTCTGGGTCTGGAATTTACAAACATTGTTTAAATTTACCAAATATATGTAAGATGTGGAAAAAAGTGAATTTGTACAATGCAAAAAAATATGTTTCATACTCAATCAAAGTATTTCTACTCAACTTTCAAACAAAGTATAAATTGCTTTAACAATCGCTATAGGTTTCAATGCAATCATGAGTTTAAGTATTTCAATTTTACGATAAAATTTATAGTAAAAATAGACTATTGTAATATATGAGGAAATACTTAATGCACCGCAAATTATGGACAAAGCATGTGTATTGTACGTAAGTTTACTTTTCAAAATTCTGATTCTTTTTCGAACAACCAGAGAAATCTCGCCCGCAGGGACGAGGGATTGTTCGGTAAAAATAAAAAAAAAGATAAGGTGAACTGGGATCGTCGAGAATGCATTAAGAATTAAGTGGGTCTCAAGGGCTGAGGGATAAGGGCAAGTTGGACACTGTGTGACGAGCCCTGGAGGAGTAGTAGCCCTTTTTGACCCCCTGGGGCCTCTGGGGAAGCTCGGTTCATTACTCCAACTAGCGGAGTTGCGAAAGAGCAAAGTACAAAGTTCTATTCATAGAAAACTGGTAATAACCTATTGAATAACTAACTAACTGAATTATTCACACGATGTTTTTGAATTAGAAAATCTTAATCCACCATAACGGAAATACCAATAGTAGCAAGATTTTCATGTAAATAGAAAAAAAATAGGAGCAAATTTTAATTGGTCGGCTCCATAGATGTTGATATTAATTTTGTTTTTTCTATTTTATATTTACCAGAATATCTTTGGTACGCTTTAGTCTCGCTTCTTTTTTTACTGGACTACGTGTTTCTGTTTTACATAATCTTATATAAATATATACGTTAAGTACGTTAAATATAACGTTATAATTTATTATGCCCGGACGTTTGTTGATGATTGTTTTAAGCAATCATTCAATATATATGAATTATATATGATGTACGATTTATCCGGAGTTGAAATATACATCTAAGCCTAAAAAGTAACACATTATTATATATAATCAAATAATTCTTCTTAAATTAAAGGATGTATGAAACAATAAGGTATAAGTTAATGCCTCAAATTTTTCACAATTTCGTCCAGTTCGTTGACATTTATTTCCAAAATTTATTGTCATACTTAAATTTTGATGTTAGAATTGAAAATACAACTGAGATTTTCTCTATAATTTTTATCTATGTTGGCTATTATAATAATTACATATGTTTTAAGTTATATGTAATTCCAGTAGAGATAAAACTGGTTTCTTGTTATAATCTATTACGTTAATGTAATTTAATTAATTTTAAATATCTTTTAAAAATTTAAAATTCTCCAAAGTTCAGGAAAAAAAGTTGTAGTCATTAAATTTGAAAGGGTTTCCGTAAAAGGATATATAACAATTGTTAAATCTGTTTACTAAATACATTCAATACTTTTAAGAGCTATCGAAGACTAAATTGAATTAAGCCGTCTAAGATGAAGATGCTATTATTGATAGTTTTCCAGGTATGATTTTGTTCAAAGAAAATTATTCAAAAGAATAAAGTAAAGAATGACGATGGTTTTTATCACGGAGGAAGAAAATTGGATCCTGTATAACAGTAGAAATAACGTTGTGAAAGTGTACTAATTATTATAATCCGTTATCCCCATCAAAAAAATCCTTCACCTAAACTTTTGGATTAGATAGGGTTGTAAGGAAATCCTTTATTGTTAAATGCGTAGAGGAAACTAAACGCTCAATTTCATAAAACGAAAAGAATCGTTGTACAAATACCATAAAGAAAATAAGTCTTTGTAAGTGAAAACAAATAGGGAATTTTAGCAGAACCGCCCTTCTTTTATCTTTATGGCGAAGAGGGAAAAGGTTGGATGAGTATTACTTCTTTGATCACAAACTGTATTATTAATAAAATGAAAGAACCATGGAATAAGTATATTTATAGTTATTTCCTGACGTGTTAATTCGAAAATTTTGAATAATTTGTACTGGCAGGTATCGCAGTCGCAATTTATTTGACTGTAAAATAGGCAACTTATTTTGTCTTTTTGTTACTTCTGTTGAAGTCACTTCGTCTGTCGACATGGTGGCTACCTAATTCGATTCAGAAACACTGGCCAACGTATTTTAAACGGGGATTAACATAACTTTAATTATAAGCTGGTCCAGGTGCTAAACTGTCGAACGCCTACAGTTGGAAAAGAAACGAATGGAAACAGTATAATAACAAAATTGTCAACGGAAGGTCTATTCTAAGTAAGTATAAATAAGAAGGAAGAAATGTACGGTAGCCGAGATTAAACGCACATTCGCATCTCTGGCGTTGTGAGATTGACTTATTGGCCAAACATTTTTTTTTAATGATGAACCTAAAGTTCAACAATATCAGAATAATAATAATTTTCAGAATTTGATTATTCGGAAATCGTCGGATGAGGTCTGGTGTGATGTAGGTTTCAGAAAACATTTTCTTTATCGTGTCAACATTTGGACCTTTATTGAGATCATCTTCAGGGCTAGGGATTCACAAACATTGTTTCAATTTAATAAATACATGTAGGATGTTGAGAAAAAGTGAATTGGTACAATGAAAAAAATATTTTTTGTATTCAACCAAAGTATTTCTACTCACGCAGTGTTAGTTTTCTGCGTAGTTCATTCTTGCGTCTCACGCTGAGAAAAGAAACGTTGAGTAAGTAGAAATACATTGATTGAATATAAAAAATATTTTTTGCGTTGTATAAATTCACTTTTTCCACATCCTACATGTATTTCTTAAATTTAAACAATGTTTGTATAGAATATTCTTCGACTAACGGTCACTAATCACCACACAATACTCAGATATTCTTACTTTATTTGGCGCGACTAAGAATAATTTCAAGCCTTACAAGAACACGTGGAACTCAAGGTATACTGCTGGGAAACGAATTTAATCATATAATCAAATATTGCTTCCTATTTCATTTATATTTTATTTTTCACAACACAAATTGCTTCACATGAGTCAAAAGAAAGCTTACAAATCGTAAATTTTAAGTTCACGAACTCGTTTCGTTTGTTGTAATACCATCTTTGCGTACCTTCTATGTAAATATGTTAAAAATGTATAACTTCAGTATGTTTTGATTTTGATAATCCACAATCTTGGTGGCGTTTCTTGATCGTTGCCGACTTCTGCCATTCCGAATGAATGATGGTAAGGTTCAATCAAAAGAGGACAACTTATGTGTCCTCCCATGGTTGAGTTAATTGCAGAGGGACGATGATTGATAATGCAGTATCACTGTAGTCTTATCGTGCATCTTTATATCTATATAAAGAGTACGTGAGATATTATTGTTGAGGATGGTCGGAAAGTCAAATACATGTAAATGATGAAATTAAAAATGAATTTTACCCATTCGAATCATTATACACTGTATTTTTAATGTATATTTATATCAAACAATTATTTTTACTTATTTTCTAAGTTACGTTTTACCTTTGGAAAATGAAAGTTGTTTGCGCAAGCTTGTTGTAAAACAGGAAGGAATGTTTCGGCTTGGAGGTTTCATTATGATAGGATTTGTTTTTGTTATTTAGGATTTTAAGGTTTGTTTTTCACGAGCATCCATAAATGGTAAAGTTTTACATCTCTTGACGTGGATTACATTAAATTGTCCACCAACCCCATATTTATAGTTCATATTGATGTCTGATCGGCAGTTAATTGTTAACCAATTAGCGCTATATTAGTATGAAATAACCGAAACATATTTTGTACAATGATTGATAATTAACTTGGTTGACTATCTCCGTCAATGAACGTTTTTACTGTCCGGTGCTGCATCTGACCTGGTACTTTTGGTGGCGGGGGGAGTCGGCAGTTCGTCGTTGTACACGAGATATTAAATAAATAAATGCAAAAAACAAAATAAACTTGATTGAAGTTGTTTCTACAGGAGCATTTGCCTATGTTCTAGCCGTTTTGTTAATATGTGCCAACAAAGTTTGCAATATGTCATTCGACAACATTTGTAAAACTTAACGAGTTTCGGAGTTTTCTAGTTTTGCTTTTCCTTTCACAGTTTAATTAAATAACAGAGATTAAGATAGAAGACTTGGATTGCGAATTACTTTTCCGTCTGTTTCGTAATAAACGTATTGATTTTTTTTTAGCAGTTTAATGTTCTAATTGTCAATTGGATGTCAAAGTAGGAAAGTGAAATTATAATATAGACTCCAATCCAGTTATAACTCCTTAACTCCAAATGTATTGTATTATTATTATTATAAGTTTTAAATATATTAGAACTTGTTGATATACAAAATTAAAATTCTAGAACATTGATGCATTTGGGCGTTATTAATTTTTTTTTAATTATGAAAAAAGAATTATTTAAACCACGAATTTATGTATGTCTAATTCAAAATAAGCACTAAAATTCGTAAAGTAAAAAAAAATTAATTAAAACAATATCTCGTTCCTGAATCTAAGTTTCTGGTTGATTCCTCAACTGGCTCTTTCTATTATTAAAGAAGGCATTTTTGAATATTTTTGTGATATTTAGGCAGTTTAAAACAAGAGTAGTAGGGATTTAGGCATCTTTGAGAATCCTTAAAAATACCGGGCTATCTGATTACGTGTGCAGCATTGTCATGTTTGCTATTTATTTCTGGTATATATGTTTCTCTGGTTAGCAATGTGGCTTGAATGATAGTTGTAGTGGAGGTGAAGGACATGTAGAGCTTCTTGACTTTCTAATTTACAAAGCAATAGAGGGCAAACAAATGATTTGAACTGGATTTCACGTTAATTTATTCGGTATTTAATGCTGAAGGTGTTAGGTTTTCAAGGACGAAAATTTAATAAAAGCTTCGAAAACAGACATTTGTAAAATTATTAGACGTATTAGTGGATGAAATGAACACCCTCTCTAGTATTAACTACGAAAACATCATCAAATTATAAAAATATTTTTATTTTATTATACTTGTCAAACACTTTCTTTAATCTTTAATTTACAGCATTTTTTTAACCAAGTTTTCAAACTTTTTGTTAATGTTAATGGCATTTTCAAATTTTGAGACCATATTTTTCTAACTTTTCCATATTATTCATATACTAAACCGCAAAATGTGAATAATTTATGAAATCTAATCAAAGACAGCAGTTGTTAAACGTGCGTAAAAAAATCTTGAATTTTTCATTTTGAATCATTTGTGCGCAAAAAAAATTGAAATGCATCAGATTGGAAAAAAACTGAAAGCTTTAAATAATATTAAACGTTTACACGAAAAGAGGAAAATCACCACAACTTAGAAAAGTCTGGATAGTCTGGATGGAAAAGTAGTGTCTACACTTGAGTTTAACTTATATTCTTAAGAAATGCCAAATGAATATCTGCCCGGACTGCCTTCTGAAGTTGTCAGAAAATTCTGCAGATTAGAAATAACTTCTGGCTGAAAAATGCCGAGGTATTCGTTTTAATTAAACTAACAGAAATTATAAAAAGTCATTCATTCTTGTGCCAAAAATTGGACGTGAAAATAGCGGAATAGTCTTTTTTGTTACGAGGACATGATCAAATTGCCAACTCTTTTTTCTCACAAAAACATAAAACTATGAAAACTGTGCAACTTGCAGGAAAACGGTGATCCTGTCTATTTTTTGGCCATTTGTGCTGGGGTTTTGTCCGAGGGTTCGCAACAGCGGCAACCCTCGGGGAGCCGATGTTTTTTTTTCTAATCGATAAAAATGCTGTAGGAAATTCGCATCGTTGAATATTTATCCGCCTCAGTTTAGATGGAAATTGTAAGTAGGTTGTTAATGTTTGATTCTCATTGTGTCTTTCAAAAAATAATGTTTTAAATTCCAATTTTTATCATCTTATTAATAAATATTTTAGTTATAAGTGCTTAAAAATTTTAATAATTAATTAGGAGATCTCATTAGTAAATATTTTATTTCCAAATTGGTATTAATTGGATTGGTTTTTAATTTTTCTGTATTTATAAATCCAGTAGATTTCGTGGTCCT
The DNA here is from genome assembly GCA_039619505.1 of Cimex hemipterus. Taxonomy (NCBI): domain Eukaryota; kingdom Metazoa; phylum Arthropoda; class Insecta; order Hemiptera; family Cimicidae; genus Cimex; species Cimex hemipterus. Next base: position 31,431,111 of record CM077105.1, on the reverse strand, counting down.
ATTGACCAATAACATCTTTCAATTAATTAATCTTAATGTAAATTATTGGTTTAGATAAAAAGCAACTGTCATGAGAGGGATTAGAACCCACGACCTTCGGCTGTTCTATGTCAAGTAGTAGAGCAGCGGCGTATTTAGCCGAAAGCCGTGGGTTCCAATCCCGCTCGTGACACTGACTTTATTATATCAACCAATACCTTACATGAAGATTATTTAACTGAATTTTTTACGAGGGTTGCAACAGCAGAGGTCATACCAAATGCTCATTTGTAAGTAGGTCGTGTTCAAATTCTGGGCCGTTCCATTCGAACCCGGGGATTTTACGTCACAATGATTAGCGCCTGTTAACGCTTAATCAATTGCGGCCACTGACATAAGATTTGTGCTGTTATATGAGAATTTCGAAAGGAGATAAATTAAGCCGAAACATATTTATTTAGTTATTCAATGTTCTAAAATATGTTACACATTTATAGTAAGATATTTATGAAATTCTTGAAATCATACAAAAATGACTGTTCAAGAATTAAATTCCAATTGACTTTACAATCAATTTCAATAAATTTTCTTCATTTATTTTCCTATTTTTGGGGTGGTTTAACCTACCTTACATGCACGTAATTTTTTTAGTTACTTTTATTACTTACTATATATTTTTATAGTATAATAATATATATTATTAGTATCTTATCTGGTACGAGACTGTATATTGTTGAACTTTTCGACAGACAGAATTATTGCCTCGTTGTAAAGTTTATTGATAAATTTTATTTTCTACCTGCAAACAGAAGCTGTTAGGTGGAAAAGTACCCAACATTTTTATTATTCTTGATAGAAATACAGTTATTTTTATTGCGTAATCTGTATTTCTGTTCATTCTGTTGCATTCCCACATATTTTCTCAGTTGACAGTTCTAGCCGTTAAGCTAATAGTCAAATTATTAAATTTCTATTCAAATGTTCAATGCTTGTTTTGAATCAATCACTTTTGTTAAGTATATAAAACTTCGTATTGTGGAATATATTTTTAAAAGTTATTACTGATAGTTTAATTTTCGTTATATTGTTTCAAAACTTAATGGCATATTTTGCTGGAAGTTAATAATGATTTGAAGCTTTTGCAACAGAACACCTCAGTCCATTTCGCAATAAAAGTTCAATATCATCAATCACTCCAATGGTTTGGCCATGATTTTTAAATTCGTGTGACTAGTATTTCAATTGTTTACTCGACGTCGCAATAAGTCGGTTACAAGACAAGGGTTAATTAGAATGCACCACTCGAAAACAACACCAATTAATTTCCGCGATATGACGTTGCTTTGTACAAACACGCTGACTGATGGTAGATGTTAATCAACAAACGCTTGGACCTCGGAATGGTATCGAGTGCGTTAATTGCCTGGGCTGACCATGATTGATAGTTGTGGTCTCCTGGGGTCACACTGGTCAAATAATCGACAAGTCATCCTGCTTTGACTCCTCCCTTTAATATGCGGGCCATCGATCAGGGCCTCTTTGCTCTCACCTGAGAAATCATCGACTTAATCGATTTTCTTCCAACGATCTAACATATTTGGTTGGACGGTTTTAAAAAGACTGTTGTCTGATAAATATATACTCCACAAATCCAGCATTTGCTTCATAATTAGTAAATACTAACTAAATAATAACTCAACATTTGAATATTTTTATTTATCACAATTAATTACGGTTTTTAGTTGAGATGAAAAAAAGTTAATGGCACGAGAGGGATTCGAACCCACGACCTTCGGCTAGATACGCCGAAGCTGTCACGATAGCTCAGGTGGTAGAGCAGCGGCGTATCTACCCGAAATCGTGGGTTCGAATCCCTCTCGTGCCATTAACTTTTTTTCATCTCAACTAAACACCGTAATTAATTGTGTTATATTAATTGGTCGAACGGACCACGAAAACGGTGAATTAATTTTTATTTATCATATTTTTATGAAAATAAACAAACTCATTTGTGCAGAGCAAGATGAAAACTAAATCAATAATAAATCAATGTTGTATATTTCTAGTGGAGACAACATAGCATATTGGGATGTAAGTATTGTAAACCTCCATACCTTAACCCTGAAAAAAAAAAAAAAAACTGTGTACTTCCATTAGCAGTTGTCGGACGCAATAACGAATTAGCAAATGGGGAAATCTGTACTACCCCAAAATACAATAAATGAATAAATGGAGCTTTTATCCATTCATAGAAAATTATACCATGTTTCCTCAAATAAACCATCCATAAACATGTACAAAAGTGAATCGGTCTCTATATCATTGTTTCACACATACTACGGTTAATAAAAAATAATTTTATGCATTAAGCAGCTTATATTTTAATTTTGTATTGTAGTTAGAAAATGAACACCAAATTTTCCATTGAAATTCATCACATCAAGTGTGAGAAGAAAGGACGAAAAAGTTGGAGGGAATATGTTCAGAAAGTGTGTTGTGGTCAGGAAAAGGAAAAGTTTATTTCTTCTCTCTTTTCTAGGTTGCAGTTGAATCTAGTTGTTCGGTCGGCATTTCAAGCCATTACACAAAACCTAACGATTGTTAAGTCGAAAAGTTCTGTTTCGTGGTCTAGCAGTTGTTGCATGTTATTCTGGTCCCTCGTGGCCATGCTGTTTTTCGCTTTGTAATTTGCTCAGACGTTTTAGCTAGCCATTTTATTTAATGCTTTTGTCTGTCTTTTGCGTTTTTTAAGTACTCTGATGTCTTACCCACGTCAAATAATTAAAAAATTCTTTCGAACAAAGGGGTCTTTTACATTGTTCGTCAATCCTTGGAAATAGTAAGGTAGATTTAAGGTTTCAACTGAATCGTTTATATAATTCAGTGAATAGAAACTGAATTCTTACAAATATAACTACACAGATATACATAATTACACATTCGACCCATCTATTCCATACATATAAAGGCTATAAATATCAGTATGTTATTCCCTGAACATGTCTAAGATATCAGTTAAATTTCCAATAATAATTCTTTTCTTATAATTGTATAAATATCGATACTTCTCCGATTTGTATACAGTGTCCCACGATATAAGAAACATCCCCTTTACGTTTTTTGTTGTAGAAAAAAATTCCAATTTCAACCCCTCTATATCTAGTAATTTTTATGTTACTATTTTTTGTCAAATAGTCCAATTTAATTTAACTTCCGTATTTTGAATTCATAATTAATAATAATTATGAAATTAAACTCATTTTTTGTGTAATTAACAATTAAGATTTTTGTGACTTTTGGTGTCAGGTATCTCTAGTACTGATGTAGTTACCGTCTAGTAGATTTTTACTTTTAATACTATTACTCAATTCCACATATATTTATGTTAACTGTGCTCACAATGTTCGTAGTCGTAACTACTTCAGAAATTGATCGTCTATCTAAAACCACCATAAACTGGCACGCTTCTGACATTCTTTCTCGCAGTTCCTGTCGGCTAGTGGACGATGAAAATCTTTGCAAATCACTCTTGTATGCTAGACGCAAGTCAATGCGATAAATTTACAAATAATAATACATTTTTTTCAGTTAGGAGAATTTTTTTTAAATTCAAAAATCGTAAACACGGATTTCCTGCATTTTTTTCAAACCGAGGTTTTTATTTTGAAATCCAGGCTGGTAAACGTAAATTTCTTAAATCTTAATCAGGTGAGTGGGCCTGCGGATGAAGTACGGGTCCGGAGCCGGGCATAAATAACGGAAATCCGATTTCTTTGTCTTCCCCCTCGCCCTTCGTCAAATATGTAAGCATGACTAAGAGAGCCGGAGGCCCGCTCGGCATCTCAAGTATTAGGTATGGCTTTCCTCACGGGACCGCACAAGATATATAAATAGTGTTTCAAGAGATTGAAGCGTCGTGGCACGCAAATACCTTCAGCTATTTCCGTCGTCTTGCATATTTAAAAACTGGGAGACGATCTTTGGAAATGCATTACGTAAATTCGGATAGGATAATTTACTTGGTCGCTCGGTCTTTGCATATATAGTGAAAAAAGTGCAAATGAACTCCATTTTAACTAGAAATTCATGAATGAACAGGGTGTTCATACTAAACTAGAAAACAAGGATAGAGTAAAGGACATTAACATAACAATATGACACAATTTAAACATCGTTTTTTCTGAAAAACATAAAACTGTTAACTGAAATCCAATTCCTATCAAAGATATATGAAAAAACGGAGTATGTACATGAAATTTAATCTCATTGTTTATAAAGAAGAAAACATTTGACATGTAATAATAAAATATTAAATACTTACTATAAAAATCATTAAATATTTAAAATGTTTGAATTTGAACACTGCCGGGTTGATTCAATCTAATAGAAAACATCATAATTTAAAAGAAAATTTTAATTACTAAATAACTATTATATCTACTAAAACATCAGGGCGAGGCCCTGAATGGGAAAGAAAATCCACACATTTTTAAATCCTTCGTCAAGCCTTCGAGGAATATAAGGGGTTACTGTTGCGATTTAAATCGGATAAGTCGTAGACTCCACAATCAACTCAGAAATTCATATACCTGTTACTAAAAGTTTCACTGCTCAAATAAAATTGGCTGTAGCCAGATTGTTTAATGCTAGATTGTAATATTACAAGCTGACAATTTATATCTAGATAATTAAAACTCAAAAGTTAGGAGAACTGGTTTTATCAAAAATAGTCCCTATAAAATCGATCCATGAAAAAGAGAACATTTTTCTCTTTTTTTATGATGATGATGATGATTACATGTAACCACATCGTTGCTGAGACCCGCATTTCCAATTATTTTGGAAAACAGCTCTCGAGTTGGCGGTCGACCTTCAGTATTGGTCCACATTAGGTTGTGTAGACAAAATGTTGGCAGCAAATGTTTTAAAATATTTGTAACAACTTTAAAATGGGTTTTTTAAATAGTTTTTAAACATTTTGGCCAACTGAATGAGCAACGATTTATAGTCTGATTACAAATCAACCAGGATTTAATAGATTTGTTTATTTGTCTTTTGTTTTCTCCTTTATAATTTAAATGTATATTTAATCATTAAAAAATTATATTTGTTATTTTTGAAAGTGTTGGACTAGTAGGTCATTTGAATCCAAATTTTATTACCAGAAAATTTGAAATTCGAGATGTGATTTTAATTTTGTTAAAGTACGTAAAGTTCTATTTTATTGGTATTTGTTAATATTCAAATGTTAATTTCTATGTAAAACAAAACATTTTAAAATTAGAAAATAATTGTTCCGTTAAAGTTAATTGATAAATGTATATCTGCAATTAAAACAAATTATTTTTTATAATTAAAGTTGTTTCCAAAGGTAAATTTATACTATTTTTTAACATACTTCATTCATCCTACAAGTTGTTATTAACTTTATGTCATGTACTGAAATTAAATAACAATAATAATTCGAATAGGAAATAAATGTAAAGTAAATTGAAAACGAGACTGCGATTAAAAAAATATTAAAAACTATTATGAGGCTACAATTCCTTGTAATACTTTTTTATAATAATGACAACTTCTCGGCAAAGTTCTAAAGAGAGTAACATTTTCTAAAAGGATGACACGTAGATTCGAAATCGCGCTAAGCTACAGGGCCACTTAGACTAATTCCCATCTCGCTTATTTCTTTAATCAGCTCCTCACTCAAATTGAAAATCATTTATTATTCACCTCCGTTTTATTAGCCTCTCTAAAAGCAGGGCACAAAGGATAAATCGAATTACATTCTTAATGCCGGTATAACCCGTAATTTGTACAAGAGGGATTTCTAATAAGATTTACTTACAAAAGAGAAAGATCGGAAGAATCGGCCGAATCTCTTTATTTATAAATCAGAATCTCTGATAGCATACGTCGTTAATATCCTATTTTAAACACTTTATCGAGAACGATTTTTGATTATTTTTTATTGTACACCCATCTCAGTATTAACATTAACACTCACTACAAGCTAACTAATCTACAAATATGGACAGAAATAATATCTGAGGGAATTAAAAAAGAGAAACAAGTTCAAATAATTCTCTCATGGCAGTCTTCCTAGTTGAACATAAAATATTAATTACAACAAAATTTAAAGAAGAGGTATCAATGGTCTTCTCTTATCTTGGTTTTTAAACTATTTGTCATATCGTTTCAAGATAAAAATAGGAGAATATTAATCTGAGCCAATTAATGTATCTTCGGATGTTCCACTTGATAGCCATCTCTTCCAAACATTGTTCAATATTTTTATTAACTTCATTAGAATTCGGGGTCCGATTGAGCGAATAACGTTTTTCAATTACTAAATCATCAATAGAAGATATTGGTTGAGATAAAAAAGTCAGTGTCGTGGGGGAGATTCGAACATACGACCTTCGGCTAAATACGTCGCTGCTGTACCACCTTGGTTACCGTGACTTCCATCCACTTGGACACTTAACTTCCCATCCAACCCCCTTTCGAATTTTCCCTCCTTTTTGCCATTTTTATTAACGATCTTTCTTCTATTATATTCCATTCTGCTTCTTTTTGCCGACAACCTAAAAATAATGAGAACAATGAAATCTAAAGAGCTTTATCGACTGCGATATATATATCGATATATATATGGTCCATTGAAAACATTTAATACTAGATGTTGAAAAATGGTACAAAATGAGTTTCTATAGTTCTAACTCTTGCATCACATATAATTATAACCTACATACACACACACGCACGCGCGCGCATATGAATATTGCTAGCACGATGAGCTTTTTTTATGTGTAATTACTTGCAATACATTTTATGTTTTTGTACAAGAATTGTTACCGTATATAAATTAATAAATAAACCGTCAATCATTAACTTCAATTAATACCGACATTTTTTTCCTAGGACGATAAAAGAAGATGATCACGTTGGAAATATATGAGGCTTTTGAATTCGATGATCCTAATGGCTGTTATTAACTCCCATGACCATTGGAATATCGAACTTATTTTCTTCCTTATTCCCCCTCAGAATAATCACCATAAATAGCACTTTTACTTCCTGAAACCTCCTGCCGTGAGAACACATCAGCCGTCCCGCTAACACATTTTCCAAATCGACCGTTCTCCCAGATTCTTTCAGCTCCAACAGTTCCCAACACGGAAATAATACATAAAGTTACCCCGCTATACGCTAAGTAATATTCCTTATTTTTACCATTTTTACATTAATGTGATAATATTCTATGGAATTAAACTTACGTTTAGTATGGCAAGGGTGTGCTGAGTGCAACAGTGCAGATTCTGTAACAATCAATTTGCAAGAAACAAAAAAATTATACAGGGAAACTTAAAAATTGTCTGTATCCAACGGATGTTTTCGAATGTACAACTTAGTATTAAGTGACGATGACGCATTATTTTTTACCTTGAAATAGTGATAATGATAATTAATTAAGGTTTTTAGTTGAGATAAAATAAAGGATATTAATTGGTCAAGCGGACCACGATATTAGTGAAGTTAATGATAATAATGGCTTAAGGGGTCAATTGACTACTTTATTTGTTTGAAATTCTTAAACATATATTTACGGTATTGTGGTAAATTAAACAAAACAGATATGTTTATAACAGGAGTAGTGCGATCATACTACCATCAGTGCTCCCCTTGAGACCCACTCACATATTGATCCCCACTCTTCAACATTGATCATGTTTTCTCATATCGTATAACTCTCCATTCTCTTGAGAACCTTGAGAACCTACTCCTTTCGTTCTGTAGAATATCCAATCCACAACTAACATTATTCCTGACCAATTTTGATAAAGCGACTCTGGCCTTGAATCCTACTAGACTCCTCCTATGTTTTCGATACCGGCTGGTTTCAGAGATTACTAGTGAAACTCAAAACTTTTTTTTTTTAACTACAAACAGTACCATCCAATCTGACCACATCTTTCTCCTTACCAACAAAACATCATATCTCTGGTGTTCTTGGAGTTACTGCACAGCGATTTAACGACTATCTTCACTAACACTTATACGCTCACCTTTACCTTTTCGAAACAGTAATTGTCTCTACAAATCCATTTATTTAGTGGTCTATCGACCAAATTACTTCTTTCTATTAATTAATATTTTTGTGTAAGATTTTGGTTTAAATGAAAAAGATAAAGTCACGAGCAAGATTCGAACCTACGACCTTCGTCTCAATACGCCGCTGCTGTAACTACATGTAACTTCGATCCACTCGGTCTCTACAAACCTCAGTTTTGGTGAATTCCACCTGAACTTATCTTTTAATATTCCTTCAACCATGACATGTATAATTATATCCCTTCTACAAACCCCTTAGAATGATGAGGCGTCGTTGCCAGACAGACTTCCTAATGATCATCGTCACTGTTGATGGTAACCAATTATTGCATTAATTGAGCAGTTGTCCATTAATAATAAAAAGAAAAAATGCAATATTTAACATTTTTCCAAATTAAGGGTTTTCATTGTTTTTCATAACATCGAATGAACTTTATGACTCTGCGAATGAACGTTTATCCGGGACATTCGATGGGTAATTGGACGTTAAGTCCTCCTGCATGGCAACAATTTCATTAACTTTTTTTTTGCTTTTTAGAAATTGTCAAATATCGTATTTTATGTTTTTCTATGTTTAGTACATTTTCCGTGAACCAATGGGTACAGTAGTATGTTAACACATCGTATAATAAATAGAAAAATTCCAAAAATATTCATAATGTAATAAGAATGAGGATTCATTTTTATTTTCCATGGAAAATCATCATAGACAGCAATTAATCAGAAGAATTCAGTTTTGTAGATTTGAAATAAACCTTCAGGTCAAATCATGTTCATTTGATATAAGTGTACTAGACAATGACAAACAAGGATCGTAAATTTTGGGGGTTTCCCCTGTGAATATCTTAGCTACGATAGTCACTCCAGCATGATGATGTATTGACACGTTTTCCCCCACGTTTAAAGCATATTTCGTTATTACGCTTTAAAAGTTGAGCTTCCGAAAGAGGAATTTTTCTACTTTTTCAATTCAGTAATTGTAATTTGTATTTTATAAATCTCCTACTGATGAGACCGTAAAAAGAGCAATGACTAGTTTTGTACTTTTTCACATATCTCGTACATATTTGATAAAATCTTTGAAATTCGCATCAAAAAACATCAATTCATCCGCCATAGCTCCAACTGCAGTTCAGGAGGCATCACTTCTACCATTTTAGATCTCTACTATTCAAGGGTGGACACGTAGTGGTAGATCAACGCATGAACCTTGAGAGGAAGGAATAGGTTATAGTGCTTTCGAAAACAGTATACAAGCCCTCGATCAGTGGGACACCCCGACGTACTCCATATGGTAACTAGCAATAATTACATTCATTCTTCATTGATGACGGTATTGCCACTGAGTAACGTCATATGGTAAGTCCTAAAAAGTACGTACTGTAACATAGTTTATCTGTATACAAAATTTCAAAAGTAGTGTTCCGCAATACAGCACCCTTGATCCTTTTCTCTTATCTCCATGCAGTCAGAATAATCCTACCCATCGCAATGCAACACTGCACTCATTACATATACTGACGGTATTGTCAATCCTATCTAATCGCACAATAAATACCAAATCTAACCAAATAACTTTCACCCTTTGTTGGTCGGATCTGACGTCGTCACCTCAACCTCCCTACAGCAAACCCGAAAAATCTGGTAACCGCACCACCACCACTTCCCTTCACAGCACTTTTATCTACCTCCAGGTGTCATGCCGTCAAGTCAAAAAGATGGTACGAGTGGGGTGAATGGGACCGCAAAAAGATGAAGGAGGTAGATGGTAGACATGTTGTCAGATCTCTTGAAGCTGAACTTCGAATAGATTTGATGACATGGAATTAGGAGTGGGTGTACATGTGTTGTAGATATACATAACCGGAGGATAAGGCGGATGCTCCTCTCTTAACATTTATCACATCACATTAACAATGATAAGCTATTTGCTCCGTTTTTGAATTTTCCCGACTCATAGATCGTGATCTAATTTCCATTGGTCTGTTATTCCTTTAAGATGATGAAGTTCCAAGTCTGTTAACATTTTCCCCCCAGCCCAAAAACTCACTGCGCTTCTAATCCTGCAAGTAATTGTAGTCAGTACTTGAGTTTCCGGGAACAGTGAATGTAATATAAAAGGAGCCCACCTAAATCAAATTTGCTTGGACGATCAAATTGACAGGCATAACAGACGTCACTTGCTAGCATCGACAAAACTCCTGAAACATGTATGATTTCTGGCTGAATCGGCTAAAATTGATGAACACCCAGTAAACACTATTACTCGATCAGCTGGCCGTATTGAAAAAACCCTAATTTTTACCAGATTAGGTTGAAGTTATGTAACAGACCTTAAAAGTCTTAAAAGCATCTTAGCAATGCAATTCATTTTGTACAAAGAAAGTTAAACGGAATCATCCAACAATTTGTTACGTTGGTGCGCATCATGAATCCCCGCCGTAACTCACTGGCAACTTCGTTCACTTTATGTAAAAGGTAAATCATTAACCCTCTTTTTTATTTTCTAATTCGCAGAGCACAAGGAGGGGTTGGTTTAGGGCGAACCGCACCTCCAGCAATATCCTGCGTTGCTGCGCGTCATTAACTGCCCCCTTGCTCTAACTTACAGGCAGTTGAGCGAACACTTAAGATGTGAGGTAAATCATTATCCCTCTCATTGTCGGCATAAATCCGGAAATCGGCCGGGCGTAACACCAAGGTGTCACAGCGGAGTGATCGACCCCCAGTGAAATACGGTACTCAGAGGTTTTCCGGGTCACTGATTACATTTATACTAGCTAATGGCCTACATTCCATCAATAACACGCTCATCGTTATTCTGCCAGTAATGCCCAGTTTATTATTCCTGAAATTGTTTCCTTGCTCCGTCCCCCTTTGTGTATTCCTGGAGATCAATTTTAAATGTACGATTCCAGAACAATTTAGACAACTTGCACATGTAACAGATGTGACAAGTGTAGTGCAGTTATGAAGTAGGCATTTAACTTGATCAGAAACTGGATTTGATTCTTGGACTTTTACTTTACGATGAGTGCTATTTGATGAGTGTAAAAAAAATATGCGAGAGAAAATTCGTTAAAAAAAATTTCTATCGTAAGAGAAATGTAAATCGTCGGACTTACTATTGCTTATTAGAAAAACAAATTAATTCTGTCAGAATAATACGTAAGAAAGAGTATTCAATTAAATTCTTTAGAGATGAACAATTTTTATGGAAATGTGAGACCAAAAACTGATTCATGTCGCTTTCAACATTCGTTGATCAACGTAAGTTAAAAAACAAAAGTTGTATTTTAACGACGCCACACACATTTTGTCTAATGTGTTTTAAAAAATAAACAACTTGTTCATATTAAGTACAATTTAATTCAATAAATACAATTTCACAAACAAACCGTACTTTAGGGCCTGGGGGATTAAATTATTTTTCCTCTGATGTCTGGTGATCCACATAAATTTCACTAATTCCTGTAGATTATATTCAATGCTCAGGTTTTGTTACTGTGGTAAAACTAAATTTTAAATTTTTTGCTTTCGGTGTATGCCAATACCGTTCAATAAGGATATAATTGGCAAATATTTTCCAAAGTTTATTTTCTATCTATGATTCTTAGTTATTTTCAATGGCTAAATTTATGCAATTGAGACTCGGTTATATGGTTCTAAAACGTTAAAAATATCAGATCACTTTTGTACGGATTTGGATGTCAAATATTTTTTATTTAAAAAATTTTGATTTTGTAAAATATTTGTATTGTTTTTCTTTTTTTTGGGGGGGGAGGCGTCGGTTGCCGCAGCGGTTTAAGCGTTATCACAGCTCTCATAATTTAAGGTAAAGGTACCGGGTTCGCATTCAGCAGCCCTGTATTCGAACCCGACATACTTACAAATGAGTTTTTTATCCCGAGTTTGATATTACCTCTGCAATAGCAAAAAAAAAAAAACCAGTGTGTAGGTGTGGGTGATATTGTCAGTTAAGAGAGTTGTAATTGTGCTAACCGGTGTAGTAAACTGTTATGCATATGCTAGCGATTTCTTAATAATATACCACACAAGATAGTAAATAAATTTACCTTGTAGATAAAACATAACTTTTGTACCGATCATGTTGGTCCTATCATAATCGATATATTGTGTGATGAAGTGTTTCCGTATTTCGCCATCTTTAAGATTGTTTTTCACAATTAATTTTTTTAGCTTATCCCCCGAGAAAAATTACTTGATATTTTAAGACGTAGACTTATATTTCTCTAATGTAGCACAATACACCTAAGCGTTTCGTGGTTGGTCTAATCTTTGAACAATGAATTGTATTTTAAATAATTTTAACTCGACTTTGAGCGAAGGCTATATAATTATAAAATATTAAATTAAATCAAGTTTTAAGTTATGGCGTGTATAAACTAACATTGTTAGTGTAATTATTACTTTCTTTACAATTTTGTTTTTGAATCTTTAAATTTTTTTGAAAATGTACGGAAACCATAGAGATTGCAGAACTGTGAAACTCCATCGTGTGGGCATGAGAAGTTGTAATATAACTTAGAGGGTTTCTTTTTATTGATTTGATATGTGATCCTACTGTATTGTTGTTTTAAATTTTAAAATAAGTTAATTGTATATGTATATATTCAATTCATATATATTTAAGAAACGCACTGTGATCACTTGTACCTGAAAAACAAAGAAAGGTGGATTTTACTGGTTTTTAGACTTATATGAGGGAACCTTTCTCGACCACGTTTTAATTTTTACTGTAATTTTCGTTATAAATTTCAATTATTAATACATTCCATTTAAATTAATGTTTAGATGCTGAGCCCCAATGAACGTAGTGTACTTCTGTGCCCAATACACCATGCTGTTTATTTCCCTATTAAGGTTTTAAAGTAAGATATTCAATTTTTGTTATAATTATTGTTTTCTATGTTTTAATTGTTTGTTTATATGATAATAAAACAGGACCTGAAGATGAGAGTTTAAAACTGTCGAAAGCTCGGAGAAAACTGTAAGGACATTTTCTCTGTTTGACCTCTTCCGAAGATCCTCGGAAAAGACTTCATATTTCGAGCAGGTCGATAATCTAGTTCATCGTTACATAATAAAAATCCTTGTCAGTTGTAAATTTATTATCTCCCATTCCGAATTACAAGAGTCATTACATTTAGGTCTGAAATAACACTACAATTGTCGTAGTGGAATATACAACGATCATGGAAAGATGCGGAGCATGTTTCAAGAGAAGAGCGGGGATTGTCCATAAGTCGGCATAGGCATCTTAGCCTCGATAATTATAGACTAGTTTGAACTTCAGTGTTTCAACCGAAATTCAACACGTCAACGAGTTGTCTGCACGGAGCTTTTGAAGAAAATAACGAATAATAATCCGATGTGGCCAGTTAATTTCATCCTAGGAATTCGGTTTCCTGAGCTGATAGAAAGAACGCCAATATGTAAACCAATTTACCTTCATTTGAATTGTCTTGCATTAAAAGATTAGCTACAATTAAGTAATTATAGTTTTTTAACTCTTTAACGCGTCTAACATAAAGGAGAGAAATCTGTTTTAATTTATTATTACATGGAAATAGTTAACCTTAAGTTAAATAAATAGTTAACGTTGTTGCTTATTCCACCTCTTTTTTTTTCTTTTACACGAGGGTTCACAACAGCAGAGGTCATATTAACCATCAGAGCGCCGATGTTTTTGAAAAAAGCCCATTTGTAAGTATGTCGGGTTGGAATGCAAGGCCGCTGGATTCGAACCCTGGACGTTACCTTACAGTTATGAGCGCCGTGACAAAGAATGAACCTTGCGGCCACTGACGCCTCTCCACGTAATTATATTTTTCACAAAAACGATTGCTAATTATTGATAATATTGACACCGCTTGCTATCAAATAGAATACCTAACAAAAAATTTAAAAACGTTCATATTTATTTTATTGTTGTATAATACAGTTTTTAAACTTAACATACGGGTTGAAATCGAGGCGCTTTAAGTGCTCTCATATTTCGTCTATTGCTAACGATTTTTTTTTTTTAAATATTTCTATAAAGTATTTCTATAGAGAGTATTTTTCCTTCTTTCAAATTCACATTGTCCCTGTTTGTTTATCAACAACTATACCATTTAAATTGCGGAATTACATATTTCTGGTAAGAATACTATAGTAAAATCGTATTCTATAAGCGGCGATAAATTGTTTTATTTTTCTCAATAACAGAAATGAATAAAAGCTAATTTGGCAGCGTTGTCATTTAAAAGGCGAACTAACTAATGAATCTTTTTAGCTTGAATTTATCAGAGTACACTTTGATCAAATTTCTGATATATTTAGAATAAATTCTGCTACTTCCTTTCAATGGTGTGATATGGCTCTTTGGTGTGAGCGTTATGTTGATAATGAATCCATTTATGCAACTTTATTTCAATCTTGTATTCCCTTTTGTTTACGGTTAATTTACCGCCGTAAATCTTTTTTTTATTCAAACATGTTTATTTGTTTTCGTAAAATCCGTAGTTTAATGATGATTGAATTATGTTAGTTCTTAATAAAATATTTATTTGTTCTTTTAATTCAAATTACGCTTGAATTGGTGGTCAGTACTGAACGAATCAAAGAAAGGATCTAAAACGCGACAGTGACTTGACAGAGGTAGAGCGAAGTGCTATGCTATCTATGAGGACTTTGGAGGACTAACTTACATAGTACTAGCGCATCGTCGGGCTCCCGGCGTAACCACTATGGAGATTTATAAATTAAAAATATATTTGCTGTTTTTAAAACAAAACAAAAAATTCAAAATATGGATAGATATTTATAATTATATAGAGCGTCATATTTCCTTTTTGTTAAATATAATTTTGATTTCAGCTAACCATTGTATTATCCGCCGCATTCAAACGGCCAAATCCTTAATCCAACGAAAAATCTTGAATGCTCCATTTTATGTACCAGACTAACACATACGGTATTAAATAATCCTTTCGTTTAATATGAATTCCGCTTCCGGTTTCTCGAATTTCACATACGCTACCAACAACCGTACATCATCAGATCACAAACTCGCATGCCCACGAATTCCCTCGAACTCTACTCCTCGACTGAATAGGAAATCATAAAGACTCAAATATTAATTAAACGGATAATATTTTAGCAGCAGGTGTACTACTAAAGGGTATTTTTTCTATTCTTCTATGTGATTGATAGAACTAATCTCGTGGATTGATACATCCTAGAGGTTTATAAGACTATTAACATTTTATACGATTTGTCTATTCCTGATATTCAGTGTTATCGCGGTTTTGCTTCTTTTTGACAGTGTTAGTACTTTAAAAGTGAAATTTGTCGAATTTCAAAAGAAAAAATTCGTACCTTCTGAAAGGAAAACAAAACCTATTTCATTATCCCTCTAAAACTGAAAATACAGTCAACTATAAACACAAGAACTAATTTTAACACGAATCGTTCTAACCCGCTGTGCCTTATGCCATATGAAAAGGTGTACCCTATTAAAGTGGCAACCCACCCAAAACCGGTACACGTTCCCTATTTTATGACCCCCTACATGGGAATCCTCACCAATCCTTACGGTAGGGGCATAAATTCGCATACTCTTTTCGAGCCATAAACGTCGCCCAGCGTGGCTTTTTGATTTACAATATACATATAATAAATTCACCCCCAATAGAGCCCTTGTTTATTTTTAAATCCCCTAAGGTCTCGGTTATTTACATTTCGACCGCAGAGGTATTCCTGAATTGATTAAATTCCCTAACATTAAAACCAGAGTACACTTAAGAAGCTAAACCTTTTAAACAGACGGTTATTTTATTTCAGAGCATTATTTCGTGCATCCTGTTACAATTAATGTGCACATTTTAAATATAATAATGGTTTGCATTTATTTTTGAATAATATGGAAATAGCAAAATAAAGAAGTAAATCTCTTTCTATTTTAATAAGATGCGACCTAAATACATTTAGGAAAATAAATATGGTAAAAATGCATTGTCAACCTGTTCAATTGGTCGTGTATTTGCATAAATCTACATATGTGCTCCACCTAAATCAGTAGTTATATTGACTTTTTGTATAAATAAAATTCTAACAAGTAATTTCATTTGGTCAGCTGTTTGTTAGTATTTTCCATATTGTTTGGAACATAAATTGGTAGTTTACTATAACTTTAGATTATAATTCTTCTCATGCAAACGCCTACTTGAACATAATTAAATTATGCTTGGAGATTAAAAAAATTATGCTACCTTAAATGGATTAAAAGACAATAACAACGTTATGAGTAATAGTATTTTTGTAAACGCGCTCAGGTAAAATAAATTTTAATACGTTGGATAGTTACTCCAAATAAATTTAAAAGCCAAAACCGTTATTTTAATTGTTTTAAACATTTATTTCACATTTTTTTTTATAAATTCATGTGTAAACATATAATTATATGTTTACTATTAATTTTTACAACGATTCGATTATGGGTGTTTATCAATTTTCCAGTAATTTTTATAGTCCAATATTTCTAAATATTATTTAATTAAAATTGAGCTAAACATAGCATTAATGTTTATAAACAAGTAATCAAAATGTAATTTTTTGTAAAGTCATTAAAACCGTAAATATAAAGCTCAGTCACCATAATAATGCAACGATGCAGCTGGCATTCCAAGATCTACTACTCCTTTTTTTCGGTCAATTATTAAAATAAAAATAACAGGACTTTTATATCACTGTATTCGGAAAATTATTAATTATTCAATTGTTTGTGGTATGCTTATCGTTTCCCATCAACTTTCTATTTCTACTGTCTTACTATTCATTTTTTTCTAAAAATACTTTGATTCAAATTGTGCTTTCTTATCTCAGCTTTCAAACCGGCAGATTCCAACAATTATCAAACAATATTATAATTTTTAAGAAATGAAAAATAATAAGGAAAGCAGTGTTTAATCACTCACTTTACATTTTTTTTAATGCTTCTGTAAAAATTAAAAATTTCCTTTTTAATATAATAACAACTATGTAGCGTAAGCGAAATGAATGTTGCTTATAAGTCACCAAAAAATATATCAAAAATTGTATTCAAATATATTTGTGCTTTCACCGAAGTGGTTATAAACAGGCTTTTTGTCTAGGGAGTTTCTATTTATTATATGCCACCTTTTTAAATAAAATATCCCTTACATATTTCCATTTCTCGTATTGGATAACTACTTTTCCGTGAATTATCTACATTATTAGTTATATTTATAATTTAATTTATCCACTATTCAGCTTTAATTACTTACAGAAATGTGTATGTAACCTATTTGCTTTAAAGGTATGGAAAAATTTGGTCTTTTGTTTTTATATTTGACGGCATTAGAGTATTACGAAACAGTTCAAATCTTTGATTTGAGGAGTACTTTTTTAAAAATCTCAACATACTTTTTCCAATTTTCTTTGTCAATGTTATTATTTCTACGTACATTATTAAATGCAGGGCAACAGAAAATAATTAACTGCTTTACTTTAATTCTTATAGTTTTTGTTGTTATTTATTAAAATTCATGTTCGTACAAATTTTATTTGTTTGAAGAAAAGTCTGTTTTACCAACATTGGGCTGTTTTTCAACGTTCCGATCAGTCAACAGAATCCCGTTTCCACTTGACAAATTTAATCAAAATATCAATCTCAAGATAAATGTATCAAATGAATCATATGATTTTACATTTTAATGTTGATTTTTTTAGATTAAACATCACTTGTATGTTTTGATCGTAAGATATTTAAAATGCCTTATTAACTTGCGTTTTGTAACCATTGGATATGTGATGCAGCATAAAATTAAAAAACTGCAATTAATCGTTAACCATCTACCGAAAGATGAAATTAATTTTCATTGAGTTGTTAAATTGTGAATCCCTGACGATGGCATTATGTACAATGAAAGCTTGTCATATGTATAGCACTTTGAGCCCTGAAGAAGATCTCAATAAAAGATCGAAACGTTGGCAAGATAAAGAAAATGTTTTCCTGATACCTACATCACACCAGACCGCATCTCACGATAACTGAATAATTATCTATTAACGGTCACTAATCTCTACACATAAATTCCTTCCGATCCTCTTAAACTCAGATATAATTTAGGCCGGTCTTAAAATAACTAATTGGAGGGAAAATGTTAATACTAGGCAAAGAGAAAAAACAAAGTAGTAAAAGCGAAAAAGATTACTACGATATTGTCTAGCCATTTTTCCAAGTGCGCTATCCGTGTTGTCAACATGTGAAATGTTGTTTAAAAGCCAGATAAGGATGGTATGCTAGAAAATAGATCGTGTTTGATAGTATGATGTGATCAATGGATCGTCGGGTCGCCTTCCCGGATAAAAGATTTATGTACGACGTACGGATGACAGATTGCCCGCGGCCGGACCTATCCCCGAACTCTGCCGCTCGTTTCGAGGGTGGCTCAGAGAAAAAGTTAATTTTCATTTGACACGTCTTTTACCATTGAAACGGAGGTACAAGGAAAGTGCATTTGGAAGGACGGCGACCCCGATGTTATCTACGGCATCTCTCCGACAGATAACACGTCCAAATATTCGACAATAAATTAAAATAATACACCCACTAGTCTATAGAACGGTGACGTCTAATACAGGTTCCGCTGTGGACATTTGTTATGCCAACTATTGGGGAAAAAGAACGACTAAACAAATAAAACTGTCTGGACCAACTAATGTTATCCTGCATTTTACCCAGATGGGGAGAATCGTTTTGTGAAATATTATATTCGGGCTTTTTGTGGTAATCTGTTTAGATGCCGAATGCTTATGTAAACACGAACATATTTTTTGTTTTTATGGAATGAAATAGTCATAACAATTTACATGGGTCTTTAAGATTAATAGGCTGTACCTATCTCCACGCACACCAAAACATTCCATTAACATTTGGAATGTTTATATATTACGTTTTTCAAAATTTGATATCTTTGACAATATTTCGCTGTGTCAAGTCTTGTTAATTTATGGAAAATAATGTTATAGTTTATAATTTGTAAACTATCCAAGAATTATGCATATTAATGTCAAAGCGTGACATTATTTAAATAAGAGAAATATCTGTTTTTTTATGACGTGATCTCAAAACTAAGAAGATATGTTTAAATATACTTGTCATAGACTTTTAATGGGTACTAGTTTAAAAATTATTTTTTCAAAAACAGGTAATTAAAACGATGAATAAAACAGATGTGAATTGGCTGGTTAGCTCTATCACGTTCTTCTTATACAAAAATCAGTCAACAATTGCTAAAAATAGACTATGTTAAGTCCACTTCCATACCTAATTTATGCAAATTTTTATTCAATAGAATCAATAGAAAAAATGACGACCTCTATTATCAAATTTTGTGTTGTACACCATGCACATTTATGTGCAATTTTTAGTCAAATTTTGCCAACATTTTGTTCACCATTTTACAGAACGCACGAAATTTTTAGAGACAGTAATTAAAACAAAGGATTAACCAGAGAGAAAACCTATTGCCCAACGTCGTTTCTTAAACTGTCATATTACGCCATTGCCAACATAATTTTTTTTCAATTTGCGGTATAAGCAAATGGCACCGACGAAAATAACAATATTTGAGATATTGCTGCACTATCGACACGGCACTCAAAAGTAACACAATTACTCAGAAAATAAACACTTCGAGTGAGTGCAAATACTTTGATTGAATATAGAATTTTTTTTTCAGTGTATAAGTTTATTTGCATCCACATCCTACATGTATTTGTTAAATTGTACATTCCAGGCCCTGAAAATGATCTCAATAAAAGATCGAAACGTTGGCACGATAAAGAAAATGTTTTTCTAAAACCCTACACCAGACCGTATCATTCGAATTTTGTTTTACACAGTTTTTCTTCAAAATAGAACATCTTTGTTTTGTTTTGTTTTTTTAAAACAGTTAAGTTGGACAACAAACATGCGTCGAATTTGTACAAAAGAAGTATTAAATGTTAGGGTTTAGTATTTAATAAGGGTTTAGTAACAAATGGTACCACTTTGATACAAAACTACAAAGAAGAAAAGCATTGAAAAAATATCAGAAACTAGAAAACAACCCCACTGCAATCCCTAACCTCTATACATTGGAGTTCTTGCTTATTTTGCACATTTGATCACAAACAGCCATTCTTACTGATTCAAAACATGGTAAACAAATAAATACTTTTTTCAGTGAGACTAGAAAAAAAAGTGAAAGATTCGACATACCGAAGATTTATGAATACAGATAAAATAGCCAGAAAATGAACCGGTTACAACAAATAAAATTACATAGCTATGGCTACACCGGTTGCCGGCCATATAAAATCGATTGTAAAAATGTTAGTGCGACAGGCAGTTGTAGAAAAACATCACTCAAGAGAACTAGAAAAGATTATTAGCAAATTAAACTAGGATTAATTATTAGCATAGCGCATTTTATGAAAGGCATAATACGTAATTACGTATTTCTTCCTGTACTGAATTTAAAAAAAGTATAATTGTCCCATTCGTAAAGTGGACAATTACCAGACGACTACTACTAATTGAACAGGATATTTGTCATCACCAATGAAATTTATTTTTGGGAAGACTGCATTACGAAATGAACATGATTTTTACTTTAAACTCATAATTATAACTCGCTTGTCGTAAATAAATAAAGGAGTTTATAATTTGGCCGTTCGTAATAAAGATTTAATCTCGCCTGGTAGATGGCGTAAAAGAAACAATCACTGTTATTAATTCTGAGCCAGGATAAATGCTTATGTTTCTTTAGGGTCGGCCTCTTTTATTCGGTTCGTTAACAGGAATTATTTTTGCTCGGTGCTTCAACACAGTCTTGATACATATTTATGTCATATCGCCAAATTTTGTGTTACGGTTGAAAATGTATGGTGAAATGTCATTTAAGAGCGTGTTCTAAGGCACATGAATAAAAAGTTAGGAATTGCATTGTTGGGTTAATTTATTTTGATCATTTGTGCTGTTTTATTGCGTAAATAAAACCAACCATATAAAAATAAACCTGTGCGCAAAAAAAATATAATTTATTAGATCATCGTCATATAAAAAACATTTTAAAATGATTTGTTTTGTTACTCGAAGCAAGACCTGCCCAGATCCATCACAAACTGTTTTAAATTGTTTTATTTCGAATTGGTTATGAAAGAGATAATTTTTACTATATGTAAGGTACATTTCATTTGCAATTCATTTACATTAATTGTCAAAACTGTTTTTGGATTAATAATACCTACATCTCCTGCGTTGAACTCATCTAGGAATTTACCTCCGCTGAATATTAAATAATTCTCAATTAAATTAAACAGCATTAATTTTCAACTTGATTTTCTTACTCTTACTGCCCAAAATGTTTTTATTTTCTTGCGGTAACTATTTTTCACAGAAAATCGTGCTATTAAAAAAACTAATGGAAACGTAAATTTCGGTATATTCTTAACCGCAAGCCCTGCGACTTTTTGTAAACCACGGCAATATATTAATAATTTTTATGTGTACCTATTCAAAATCATAGTTCATTAAGTACAAACTGTAGGTATTTTAACTTGACCAAGTCCTGCTACTCAAAATCCTTAAAAACGATGTACCATTTTTCAAATTTAATTTTTAGAAATTGAACCGATTGCTTAAAAACGATGGAGATTAATAGCGTGATTCGTTATTAATGAATGATTTTCTGTTAAACGTCAATCACTGAAATGATAGAAAAGCTTTCACTTTCGGCTCATATTCTTGCTGTTATCTCGGAAGTTATCATCCTATTCATAAACTATTGATAAAAGCGAGTTTATTAAATTTATTCCTTCGCTTGAAATTAAATTATCCGTGAATCCTGTTCATTCGTCATTATTATAAACTATGAACTAACTTTCGTATCGATTACGTAGGATGCAGGTGATGCCATACAGCACGTTGGTTGCTGGTTAAACATGACAGGTGTCCTCTGACGGATGTTAGTGTCTGCGAGCGTGTCTAGCGCGTATGTTCATGCGCCAGTTTGTTTTGAAGGACGGAAAAAAGGGGTCCGGAGATGGGCTCATCGGTAACATACCCCGGACAAATTGCCTCTAGGACCGAACAACCACAGAAAAAGTTTAAAAGAAAACAAGCCTGGGCCCTCCCAATAAATAGAAAGCACGTTCCCGATAGGATCTGTTGTCAGAGGACACCTTTGGCCAGCGGAGCTATTCGTTATTGGATCCAAGTGGGCAGTCGATACCGAATCGTTTTTAATCTTCTTAGCCAGTTCGATACATTGTTTTATTTCACCCTTCACGCAAGTCCTGTATTTTATTTGTTTCTGTTGAAACTTGACTGTTATCTTCGAAATTCTTTCAGCTGACATGCTAGGAATATAAAAAAAAATAATAATAATAATGAACAGAACGTAGGATAAACTGAAAAGTGTTTTAACTTACACTACCATAATATTCATAATGACAGGAGAGTTCAACTGCAATGAATTCAATTAAATGATTCTCATTTATTTAAATAATTATTGATATTGTTTCCTAATGACACAACTGGATAATGGATCAAGGCAGAACATTGTCCTTTAATCCATGAAATACAGAATAAAGAACTTTATCATATGGTGAAATAATGGGATTGAAATGCAAAACCTAACGGGATATATATTGGGGATTCAAAATACATTTCGCACACATATTCACTCCATATTGACAAAAGAAGATAGCAACGTAGGTTCGCCGATGTTAATTAAACTTATTTCTAATTAAAATGTGATGACTGATTTTTATTATGGCGGTGGTTCAGACCTTTGAAATTTTACGAAATATATTATATTTTTGGCCGATATTTCGGAAGTTTAACCTACTTGTTCAAGACAGTATTAGTATTGTACTTTTTTCACTTTACATACAGAAGTGTTCTGAGACCTGGTGTTTTTATATTTCTATCCTTTTTCCCTTATGACCATACTTATCTTTTTAAATAAAATGTGCAAATTAATGAATAACGGTTATTAATAAAAAACTAAATTTAATGATAATTAATTACGGTTGTTTTGTTCTTTTAATTTGGTTCCAGTAAATAATTTTAATTGGTTTGAAGTTTGCATCTTCAAAGATAGAAATTGGTTGGTCATATGACTAGTACTTTAAATGTAGTAGTATATATTTTTCCATAGATTTCTTGATTCTTGCAAATTTATTTATTTTTTAATTCAGTTATGATTATTTAATTTAATAAAGTTATAATAGAAAATACTGGCAAGAATTTGATGAGAAAGGATAAATATCAATCAACTTTTTTATTAAAATTGGTCGTGTTCATCTCCCAGGAAAATGCTTTATTTATATTTTTAAGAAATTCCCATTAATTTGTTTGTAATGTGGACGACATTAACGACAACCCATTAATTATAATGTTATTGAACAAAAAAGAAAATTGTTTTATAATTTTATAAAATCTCTTCAATAAACCGTTTTTGTTATTTGTTTATTTATTATTTTTTATTTGCCTATAAATAAAAATAAAAATAAAAAGTTATTAGTTGCCTTTTTTTATGAACACATGTTTAAATTGGTATTTTTTGGCGATTGATATATAGGTAAAAATCAGATGATTTTTAGATGAAATTTTTTAGATTTGATTTTTTGTACCGAGATGGTCGCGACAAACGAATTCGGAAATAAGTCGTTGCTGGGATTATCGCCTCAGGGGGATCTAACGTCATCGGGTAGTGTGCTTGCATGTTACCGAAGGGCTTTTTCATGCGGGCTGTCATCCCTTCGTGTGATAAGTGGGAAACTTGTGTGGCCACGTGTTTTCCCCAGGCGGGCCGGGGGGCCATTAAAAAGTGGCTGACTCGCTTTCCGATTGACAGTTTATTTAGGTTCTGGTCACACTAAATAATAAAACGGGAAAAAAAGTAAATACAATAAAAATATGAACCGTTTTTGTCGAAAGAAACATTACTTTTACAAATACAAATAAGTCTAACAAGGGTGGGTTCGAAACATTTGAAAAACAAACTTTCAATTTTATAAATATTCTCAAAGAAAAACAATGAAACTCCGGTAAGTTGAAAACCTGGAACGAAAGACAAGAGACAAAAAAAGATAATATAATGTGGTGTTTAATATTACTTCCATTTCACTCACATTTTCGAAATTTAAAACGAGAGGCTAAGGAGGAAAGGAAAAATATTGGGTTGTCCGGAAAATAATGCAGGATTTTAAGTTTTCATTAAAAAAAATCTATATAAAATGTTCTGTTTACGTTTACAGGATTACTCATTTGTATGAATGTCAACACTTATTAATCCTCTTCCAAATGATATTGTTTGTTTACCTCTGTAGCATCCCGCTACTTGGAAATAATTCAGTCATCCTTATAATGTCAAAGCGAGAATTTCGTACGATTTTCTTTTACGAGTTTAAACTCGGCCGAAGCGGAGCCCAAACGGCTAGAAACATTAACCAAGTCTGGGGCGAGGGTTGTGTTAATGAGTGCACTGTGCAAAGGTGGTTTAAAAAATTTCGGGAGGGAGATTTCAGCTTTGAAGATGAAGAAGGTCGTGGAAGGCCTTCCTCTCTTAATGATGATGTTCTGCGATCAGTGGTGGAAGAAAACCCCAAAACAACTGTTCGAGAACTTGCAGAGCAACTCAAAGTCAGTAAAACGACCGTCGCTGACCACCTCAAGGCGATTGGAAAAGTGAAATCGGAAAGGGCCCATTTTGTTGCATGACAACGCTCGACCACATGTGTCACGTGTAACGTCACAAAAATTATTGGAGCTTGGCTATGAAACTTTGCCTCACCCACCCTACTCTCCGGACCTCTCGCCTACTGACTACCATTTTTTTAGACACCTGGACCACTACTTACAACACATAATATTCAAAAATCAAACGGAAATGGAAAATGCATTTATTGACTTTATCAATTCTAAAAATTCTGAATTCTACTCAGACGGAATTAATAAGTTACCAACACGTTGGGAGAAATGTATTGAGAGTATGGGAAATTATTTTGATTAAAGAACATTGCTTTAAAGTAACTAGTTTCTTTTTTTTTTGTTTAATACCAAAATCCTGCATTATTTTCCGGACAACCCAATATATGGATATGGATGGATGGATAGTGTGAATGTGTGTGTGTGTGTGTGGGAGAGAGAGGGGGAGAGAGAGAGAGAGAGAGAGAGAGAGAGAGAGAGAGAGAGAGAGAGAGCCAGTGAGAAATAAAAATGAGCGAGGGACGGAGAAATCGTAATATTTTCATACGTTCACTTTAGTCGATAATCATTTCTAAAATTAATGCACAATTTGAGGGTTTATTTATGTCGTGATTCGTACGCTTGTTCCCTTTTAGAAAGCATACAATTAATTAAAAGCGGGATAATTAGAAAAAAAGCAGTTCCACGAAATTTTAATTAATCATAAATCAAAAATTATGAAACAGGCCAATACAATTATGCAGATTAGTTTATGCTGTTACGTAAAAGTCATACAATAATATTAAAAATGTCGACACTCGTTGGCGCCCTGACCGAAGTAGAGATATCGAGAATTGGCGGAATGGTGAAGATCTAACTGGGAACATATAAAAGTTCGAAATAATTTACATTCTCCTTTTCATTTATTTTTTTAGGTACTTTTAGGCGAAATCATTAAAAATATGGGGAAACATTGAGATAATTTCTGAAATTTGCATTTCCATTTACACAAGAAAGAATATGAAAATGTAATCTTATGGTTCAGATTTCTTTGATAGCTAACCATGAATAACGTTGCTTAAGTTGTATTGTTTTTATTTCTTCACTAATTTTAAAAATGATTAATTAATGAACCGTGGTTACGTGTTACCTGTCAGGTAATAGACGTTTTTATGTAAACGTGAAGTTTGCATAGCAATTACATACTATTTCCAGGGCAGAGCTATTACAATTGAGTAAGACTAGGACATAATTGGACTGCTAAAACACTCCCTTCCGAACATTGAATTAAAACTCATTCCAAGTAATCGCCAATGATCTTGGCTATGTGGGGCCTTAACTTGTCATGCATAAAATAAAACCGTTACCACTTTGTAGCATAAAAGACTCTTCTTCTGGCGACACACCTTCAATATATCGGCTTCTGCAGGGAACCCTCGATGCCACTGTAGGCAAATTATAACACCTCAACCTCCATCGCTTTTCTGGAGTGAAAACGTTGTGAGCATACATCAGTCTCCTGTTCTTCTACAAACCCTCTTTCGGTCGTCAGAATATATCAAACAAACCGGAAAAAAAAAAGATTCATATAGGGGCGTCGGTGGTCGCAAGGTTTCTTCCTTGACATGGAGCTCATCACTGTAAGGTAAAAGTACCGGGTTCGAATCTAGCGGCTCTGCATTCGAAACCGACATCCTTACAAATGGGCTTTTTTTAAAAACACCGGCACCCTGAGGGTTTATATGGGGATAAAAAAAAAGGATTCGTATCTAGTTCAGACCAACTGCGGTTTCTCGCCAAACCTATACTCGAAGAACATTTGAAACAGTAAAACGATCATCACTCTGAGATGTCACACGATGGGGCATTGATCTATGCCTACTTGAGTAACCCCGCTCCCCTTGAAGACCCTTAGACCTTCTTCTAGGAATGTGAAGCATCCTGGCCACATTAGCTTAATTCATCTACCAACAATGCAAACACATGAAACAATCACCCAAACGAATTTGCAACTTAAAAATGTTTTAATAAAAAAATCGAACTGCTGGGCGCGAGAAAGGAGCTTTAGAAAATGCAAGAAAGAGAGAGTGACTATTTAATTTTTGTTTACAATATCCAATTTTAAACACAAAGGGATATTTTATCTGTGTTTTGTTTACTTCTAATCCTTTAAACGAACCAAATGTTGTTATTAGGTCATCTAAGAGATAATTCTAGGCTTGATTTGTTTACTGTTGTAAGAATCTTATTTTGAACCAACATAAAAATTTGAATTTTGCATTTTTTAAATATTTTAATGCTATGAATTTGTGATTTCTGCTGTTATGTTTTTAAAATGTGATTTGTTACCAGAGTTTAAGTGATATTCACTTATTTCAGAAAAACATATTTTCAGCTTATTGCAAGGTTACAACTGTTTCAGACAGTTATCTATATAATTTATATATAGTTTAGATATCGGTTGTATTTTAAAATTTTGATTTTACATCCTTAAATGATACAATCGTATCGAGACCTACCGAACCCTGACCTTTGTCGGTCACTTTCTTTCTCGACTACACGATGGCACGATTTCGGAATAGAACGCCTATTGGTACGTGTACAAAGATTCCGAAGCTCACACACAGAACAGAAAGAGAAGAAAACTCGTGTTTAAAACTATTTGCATATCATGGCATTCGGATATTGAATATCCGTAATTTAGACCGGAAAAGGGGAAAAATTGATTGAGTAATCGTTTTACCGGCTCGACACCTGCCACGTTTATGATTTGTGGCAATTGGAAACGTCAACACCTGGTCAATATGATAGAATTTTCTCTCTGCTTCTGAGTCATTAGACATATGCAGAGGGTGCTCGAAGCCAACGTCGTTGAGAATAATGGGAAGAATCAGGTTTCACTCGATATTGATGCTATAACTACCAGGATGTCAGTTTTAAGGGACAAGTGTTAAATTACTATGAGGGTAGTACATGGATATAATTTTTATTTTTAGAAGTTTTAGGTTTACGTTATTTTATTTTAGTGTGAGAAGTCAGTCGATTTATCAGCGTCCAAGATCTACACAAAACAATTAGTAGAAAGTCCCTGTGTGTTGCACAATACGACCCCGTTCATTGCGAAAACTTCCAGTAATTAACAACTGGTACCTTTTCCGACTCGGCGAAAAAAGGTTTAATAGCAGGAAGCAATATTTCGCCCGGTAAACGCCGTGTGTCAGTGCGACTGCACGGGCTTAATAATAGATTTCCAGTTTGAAGGATTGTTTAATTAAAATAAAAAGACTCTAAATCTTCGGCTCGTTCGTTTCGCCTTATCTGGATCTTCGAGACCAAGCATTTGCTTACATTAAGTGAGGTAATGGAAACAAAACCAGGAAATTAATAGGACCTGATAAGAAGTCTCTCGAGCGAATTGCATTAAATTCGGCTAAGTTAAGGACGCTTTTACAGATTTACACGCCAACATGTTTACTTGTGAAGTTACCAATGATTATAACCGTTTATACAGCGCAGAAATGTAATATCTGTCGTTAAAAGTAGAAAGTACTAAAAACATCTTCCCGCGGAGGAAACAGATTGCTGTGGATTTATGATGAAACTTTATACACAGATCCATACGCAAGTACGTTTTATTCAACTTGTATCCGACGTAATTATCACCTTCCAATACCAAAATTTTGTACTAAAAGACGAACAGGAATATGGCCAAGATACATAAACTTCCCTACGGACCGATGATAATACCATGTATGTTTTCGACCTCAGCAGTTAATCTTATGATTTTTCCTTTTTGAAGGTAACGTATTATCTCTGAGATGACCTATTATCCCACCTTCAAAAAGGAAATATCATAAGAATAATCTCAAGTTCACTAGTTTTCGTGGTCCGCTTGATCATTCATCTTTCAATTCATAATAAATAAATGATATCAAATCTGATCGTTACAAAAAAAACATCTGCCTCAGAAAGAAGAGCGCTATTTCTGATCGTGATGTAATACACAAACAAAAACCATCATAGAATATTATTTCCTTCTGCAATCTTCACAGTTCGAACTAGGATTTTTTAATTAGTAATTTCGATTTTCTTCTAATTTTATTGAAAATACAACGTCATATATTATTTGAGTTCGATTTAGAAATAGTACCTATAGTACGCTCCCGTATTCTGCAGAGTTCAATCAAATGTCCTACTATCATTCTATTTTACACATCCTAGGCTTATTAGTGCAGCCGTTAGTTTCTGAGATAGTCTTTTAATTTACGTTTCCTATGGCTCTGTTTTGGAATAATATGTATTATTATGCAAACTTCAACTTTTCATAAAAACGCTGGAATCCAAACAACGACTAACATGTTGAGACTGGTTTGATATTGTTTCAAATGTTGAAATCAACTCTTGGATGAATAATAGAAAAGTCTTTAACATGACTGATGAACGAATCAAAAATAAATAAAATAAGCTATGTTTGGTATATTTGAATGCATTCGGGAAGTATGATGTTATCTTTTAATATTCTCCTTTAATTTTAGAACTCCTATATTGTTTGCTATGAACATCGATTTGTTAGCTTGGAACGTCATATGAAGGATTCATTCCATTGAAAACGAATAAATATACATGAAACAAAAACATTTGTAATGTTTATTTAATTTTTCGTATTCGAACTTGTTTTAGGACAAGTGCGAACATCCATTGGATTATTCGTGTACATGTTCGCTTGTATTTGAGTTTCATTTAAAAACAGCACATGTAAGATTGCAATGGTAATTTGAAGATGTCATTAAATTAAAAGCTCCGAACACTTCAACCACTCCAATCGCATAAAATTCATGACCGGATGGACAAAGCTCTTACTTTTAGTGAGCCATTCTGGCGTTAAATTCTGTATTGATGAAGTGCCATAAATGGCTTGGAAACAACAGCTCTTTAACAAGGTTTTAACTCTTTCCCGTAGCGTTAAACCGTCACACTCTTTTATTGGCACGATTATCCCGCAGTAAACAAGTGCTGGATTAGCCAAGAGGGTTTCGGGGAAGTGTTGGGATTTTACGGGCGGAATCTAACCCATGGCCATCAAATTCCCATTTCAAATTCATAGCGCTCGCCCATCTTGAGACGGCTTTTTGTAAAGCGTTCATTAGAAATAATTAATGGGGAAAATATATGACAGTTAACTGCTCATTTTATAATATTATTCACGATCATTTTTAGATGGATGTAATTTGGCAAACCAACATTGGAGATTTAAGAGTTAAACCTCATTAATTTTTTTTAAATCTTAGAAGTATTAATGTCAAATTTCATGCATTTAATGCAAAGTTTGCTAATTATAAATTCTTAAACCCTAAGACTTGTCGAAAGGAAAAAAAACGGTGTTATTTCATTTTTGAATTTGCGGCAGATTTTGACAGCGTTAATCATTAGGTACGTACATACATACAGACATGTGCAGAGTTGAACCTATCCTTTCTTGCAGTCCACCGGCAATCACAGCATTTGCAATTTAAATGTAATCATATTAAATGGCCGGTAATACTCGAGAATACCCACCCAGTTGTTGGAAATCCGAGGCAACCCCGGTGGGGCTCCGCAGGGGGATGCTATCAACTGCTTAGGTAGGTTAATTCAGCATCCAACGCAAGCAAGTTCTAAACTCTCCATACACACATTCATTTTTAAATAAATTTTCTCCTATTTACATACATTCATTCAACGAGGATAGTGTAATATTCCTCCCTCCCCTTTATGTATATTATATGACTAAGTTAATTGGCGGTTGAGGACGTACTCGATATTCCGCCATCGATCCACTCACACCACACATCCCTGTTTTTCGCCTGTATAGTCTCAGATGTGCGAGGTAAAACTAGTCAATCTAAATTCCTTAATGCGAAGAACACTGGTTGAAAGCAGGAGTACATTATGTCCATTATGTGGATGGCTTAACCGACATTCTAGATCATGGGTATAATAAAACTTTTGCTGTATGCATGTAACCTGCTTTTCAATTGCGATAAATGATTTTTCTATACTCCAACATAATATAAAGTTCCTACAGTGAAAAATTTGGAACTTACGAATTAATATCACAAAATGAAAAGCAGTGGTCCAGTTCCTTCAGAAAAGTGGTCTGTAAAGGAAATAAAATCAAGTTAGAAACTAAATAAACTTATCTTGAGGTTGACCTGATAACAATGCTTTCTATGGCAAAGCACATAAAACGGAATTTGCTATTAAGGGTGTAAGTTTATTTTTTCCTCAATTCAAAACAGTGTATTCGTGCAAAATATGATGTGTTAAAATTTCGATTTTTTGTAGCAATATAAATTTAACAAAATATCATGTAGAGAGCTGCACAATATGAGGTTTGGTGGGATTCTAGATTATTACTATTTTTCAATTCTTTCTGTCATTCTTAAACATAAAAATAAAATCACCTGTTTTATCAAGTACTTTAATAAATTGTAAAATTCTAAATTAAGCCCGTTCAGGATTTAAACCTCTTTTACATTCTTGGAAATAAATTCTCTTTTTGGTTGACCTACATTTAAACTGTGATAATCAAATCTACGAAAGTCGACTTTTCTATAGACCGGTAGACTGGCCATTTTGGCTTCTTGAAATTTGAAAAAACTTTCGTCGTTTAATAGCATATCTTGGAAGTATTTTCTGAAAACGTCAACAGGTACGAATCCCAAAATGGTATCTTGGCGGGCCTTTGCGAACGTTGCCCGGAAACAGTCACAGATAAGGCTAAACTCACCAAAATATTCTTCATATTCGATCAGCCCCAAACCGGTTTTCTCAAGATTTTCTAGCAAACTGTTTTCACTTGGCATGTCGTTTTGGTACACGTAAATTTCGACAGCACCACCAAGGACTATGTACAACCCGTCTGAGATATCACCAGTTTTGAATATCACTTCATTACTGTACTTCCGAATTTCCGTTATCCCTGCCAAGAAGTCGAGCCGCGATTTTGACATCGTGTTAAATATATCGATCATCCCTAGAATGGTACGGCATTGTAAATGTGTTTCAAATTCCTTATTGATTACTAATTGACGGAAAACATTTCTACTAAGCATTAACAGTCGTCCTTCTTCCCTCACCAGAATAGACGATGTTCTTTTATGCTTATATAAAAATGCGAGTTCGCCGAAAAGCACACCGGTGTCAAAAGTACTCATAAACGAAACGCTACCGTCGGCATTCTCCTTGTATTCAGCATAGCAACCTTGATCGGCAAAATAGCAATTGTCAGCTTCTTCACCTTGGAGAAACACAAAATGTCCTTTTTGTGTTAATATTGGACGAAATAACCGAGCGACATGCCTAATTACTGATAAATCGAGAAACCTAAAAATTGGATGTTGCCTCAATGCGTTCTTTATATGATCGGCGTCATCCCTTGTAAGTACCAATCTTCGATCTATTTTATCCTGCTTCTGCGCTTCTTTACTGGGATCAACGATAGGTTGTTCGTTCAGACTTGACGATGCTGATGAAGACCGACTGTGTTCATTCATAAAATTTTGTTGAGTGATATGTTTTTGCGACAATGAACTTCGCCTCTTAACTTTGTCTACATTATCGAACCAAGACGTTAATTCGTGATCGACATGGACTGATGTTTTTTTAGGAGGACCATTAAGTTGTGAATTGTCAACTAACTCGACTTTCCCAGAAATTTGAAGCTCATCCGAAGTTTTATTAACTGTTTCTTTCGTGTTTCTTTTTTTACATTTTGCACGATGATGGGCACGAGGGTCGAAATGATCGGCTGAAACAGCTCCTCTGCGTTTTTGCAACACTTGTTGGTCGACGTGTTCCATCTTTAGCACGTCAGTTCCACTCAACGAAAGTTTAACAACTCCGGAAAGTTCCTTCATATTTTTGAAATACTGCAAAGAAAAATCTATGATATTCCTCGGGGAGTTTTCCAAAACGCAGAGGTACAAGTCCAGCAAAACAGTCTTCAATTCTTTCGGGCAATTAACAGTACTAATATAGGAACGGGTAGGTAAATAGTAAGTATTTACCACCGCTTTAGTACTGCAATCCATAGTTTTATACGTTTATCAAAATAAAACTAATTTTACTACGATCAAAATATGGCTAACTTTTGTATGTCATTAACTAGCTTACAACCTTCTCACATCTGTATCTAATATCGTAATCATATGTGTAACATTCAAATAATTCATAGTTGTTTAATTACTATATTAGTGGACAAACCTATCTTATACCTTGTTTTGTTAATTATTTTTTGTTTAATTAACTAGCAAAAATAGGTAAAACCGAGACGACGTAGCCTAGTATTAATCAAATGCTAAACATTAATCTACAATGCAATAAAAATAATTTAGGGATTCACTTCATAAAATCTCACTTGCTACGCATGTGTAAACGGAGTTCAATCGTTTCTGGACCAAAAACAATCCGAAACTTCACCGTGATTCTGTGATAAGAACCAAATATGAACTGATTGTCCGGTAAAGCCGTTGAAATTGTTCCGTCAACAAAATCTCGCCCCCGATGTGGTAGTTAGGAGAGTTTATACGGTATGAAAACCATTGTCTACGCTCTACGGCAACCAATTTGGTGCGCTTACAAGTCACCATTGTTAGGGTAGAACCAACCCCGGCTCCCCTTTGTTGGAATTAGCTGATTCAGCCCCGCCTAATAGCCAGACAATGGCTATAATTAAGTTCAAACTATTCATAGATTAAAAATCATTACCCTTTTATCGTATTTCCCCTTCTTTCGGTCATTACGCCACAATGAAGTCGTAGATTTTTATATACGTAAAAAGAAGGTTCTTTCAAAATGCAATATCACTTTTAATTGAACTGTTTTATTGTCATCTATTTATCAAAATCTAAGGTTTTACCTTGCACTAG
Organism: Cimex hemipterus; assembly: GCA_039619505.1. Classification (NCBI taxonomy): domain Eukaryota; kingdom Metazoa; phylum Arthropoda; class Insecta; order Hemiptera; family Cimicidae; genus Cimex; species Cimex hemipterus. The sequence goes on along the minus strand of CM077105.1, from coordinate 31,397,343 downwards.
ATTAACAAATTTGATAAAAATTTGATTCATCTAAAAATAAGTTTTGATACCATAAATATTGCTCATCAGGAAAAAATATTCACAAATATCTTGACGCTAAGCTAAACATATTATTGCAAAGAGAGTCTTTTGCGTAGAACCAAGAATTTTCATTAAACGAGAACGAAAATATAACCGATTATCGAAGCAAAAATATACATTTAAATACATTTTATTGCTGTTTTCATGCATAGGGTACCCATGAAAAACGTTAACACAGAATAAATCAAACTTTAAGATTATTATTTTATTTCTTGTTTTTTTGTACAATGTATCTGATCTTCAGTTTAAACAAATGTATTTCGTATCAGTTTATTTTCACGTGAACTCCATTTAATGCACTGTTAAATGCTGAAAATGATCCACTAAACTGTTAAACGATTATACTAATCCGGAACTGCGTTAGTTAGCAAATCTGACATATTGTATGTTAGCTGCTGATCTGTACATTATATTGTTTCGAAGTAATAATAACATATTTAAATTTGATTTGAAAATACAATTTATTTTTTATTTAAATATACATTATATTTCTTTTTAACAGAAAAAAATATGGATTAACCCTTGGAGACAAGTGCATAAATCTTTGTATATAAAAGTGAATGTTTTTATGTGGGTTAATGGAAGAACTAAAACTACTGAATCGAATTGGAAACTTTCACATTTTGTTTTTATTACTGCCTGGCGTGTTTAAAGAATATAAAAGGATTTTCAAAAAAGAGAGATTTCTGGTATTTGTGTCGCCCATTTTCACATCTGTTTTCCCAGCTGTCCAGACGTACCTTCGCCGTCCAGTATGATAAACGTCCCGCGACTTTCAAATTACTATTTCGAAGCGCTAACGCTCAATAGACGCAAAAACTTGGCTAATCTTCGACAGTCGCATAAATACTGAATCGGTTATAGTTGGAAAACTACTGGTACATTATAGACTCAAAAACTACAAAATTGGTTTCGCTGGTGTAAAGATAGAAAGATATTAACTTCCTTATATTTTTATTATTGACATCAGTGGTGTGGGTAGGAGAACTATCGGAAGGTGACCTGACGTGAGGACTGTACCAGTCAAAGCGATACTGTTTTTCGTGTGTGTACGTAAACAATTACAAATTATGTAAAATATTATTAAACATTGTTTTACAAAACTGGGTCAGTTTAAATTAAAATAAATGTGATTTTCTTCATTCATTCTGAATTTTTAAAAATGTAAGTTGCTCAGTTTCGTGATGTTATAGTTTGTAATTAATTCGGTTGATTTTGCGGTATTATGGATACGTTTAATCTTACATTCTGGCTGCTTGACCTTGCTGTTGTAGATTTGCTGTTCCAATTGCATTTTATTGTTGTTGAAAGAGCTAGAAAAACGACAAAATATTCTTAAGAGAATTATAGATTAAACACCAAATGAAACAGAATAAAAAATACCACAACGAAATAAACGTTCATATGTCACTCAAGTGCTCCTGAATCATTACAATATTATGAAACACAAAATGAAACACGTCGAGCAAAAAATAGAAAATTAATTTTTCAATTCTTTGTCCTATGTGATCAAAATGAACAACGTGGCAATAGTCGATTGTGCATGCAAGGAATCGATTAAATAAATCGGTAAAACCCTGACATTAATGAATTTCAGTATAATTGAGATTTTGAATAAAATTTTCATTCATTTGTGGTTGTTGAACACATTTAAATTATGTTCATTTAATTTATACCCCAATTAATTATTTGCAATTGCAGTATGTACATGCATACGAAAATTAATGTTTAAAATAAAACTTTACATTATCCTCGGGTTGTCCAGCCGTGCATGTAAACATACACGTACAGATATACAAACTTACAGTGAGAGTAGGGATGGTCGTTTTTAGGAACTAGTTTCGTTGTGCGATGAAATGACCAAGCTGTTTGCAGCTCCCAGAGCCCAGCTTTGTAACTGTAAATTAGACATTGGAATTGCCGGTGAACTGCGTGAAGTGATAGATTCAACTCTGCACAAATCTGTCTTTATGCATAAACCTCTGCGGATTTGAGCTTATATAAATCAGCAATGAGATACTGGAGTAGATCAAGACTAACGATTGGGATAATTCTGTTGTTTAATCTTACATTCTGACTTTTTCACTCTGTTGTATAATTACATTTTACTGTTATTTAGAATCCCACCAAAACGACAATACTGTTCGCAGAATAATGTTAACATTCTTACTAAAATTCAAAGGATAGGACGAACTAATACAACGTAAACCAATGATAACTACAGAAGTGCTTTTCCCAATTCAAACGATGAATAACACTTTGTTTATACTCTCGATCACGCGCCGGGCTATATAGCACATAATATAATAGATTTTGACTTCCTCATATTTTCACCATGTACCTTAATAATATTTGAAAAAACAATTAAAAAATTAATTTAAAATTATTTTCTTAAGTTATTTATTAGGATAATATTTAGTTGTGCTTCACTTTTTTCGCACTTTAAAAATTACGAGGAATTAAACCATCTTCTTAGTGGAACGTCCCGTTGGCAGTGAAGCTGCGGGTTCTTACAACAAACAACAAACTTGTGAGTAGAAGCATCATTTATAAAACATCAATCTACACACTCACCCCACCTTCTTCATTTTCTTAAAAAAAAAGAAGCAGAAAGGAGATAACTAGGTACTCAAAGGTCATATCACGATAATGGTTAATCTGAAATCACAATGGCTCCTTCAAAATAAGTAGCACACATACACAGATAGCTCTTTTTATATGGCCCGGCTGAATTTCTCTTGAACATATGTAATATATATATATATATATGTATATATATATATATATGTGTGTGTGTGTGTGTGTGTGTGTGT
>CM077105.1:31373772-31389449 GCA_039619505.1 Cimex hemipterus | reverse complement strand
GCAGGGAGCACATAACTTTACATTAATGGGGTTTTGTTTTTCATCTTAAAGTTCGTAAACGAACTCTTTATATTTACACTGATTCGATAACGGTCACAGTTGCTTTTTAATCAAAGAACTAATTAAGCAATAAACAAAAACGGGTTTTTTACTCTCCTAGAGCGCTTTGCTTTTGGCTGGTGCTCCAAAGGACAAAAGGTTGATACAAAAGCGGACAACTAATGAACATTCCTAGGCAAATTAAACCCCCCAGGGCCAAAGGACGGTCACTGCAAACAATCCCGTCTCTTGTTTCAACTCAAAATTGCCGGCCCCATTCGGTTAATAATGTCTCCCGGCGTCATTGTTATTGTCCGAAAAGGGACAAAGAAGGGGGCGTAAGCGAATCATTCAATTATCGTGGATGATTCTCCGTGTAAAATTCTATGTACCGGACAAAGAAGAAATATTCCGAATTTAGATGAAAGATAGCCGAAGTTATTTGGGTTAAATATTATAAAACGCGTCCGAGTTTGTTGTCAGTAAATCAAAGCCACAGCGAATCGTCATGAAAAGTTCAACCAACCTTCTTTTCATTCCTATGCACAGGGTGATTTTTTTGAAAAATATTTTATTAAGGTAGCTTTGTGGTCAGGGTGTCAGACTTTCGGCTTGTTGATCCATTCGTATTCACACCGTTATCCCTCCTATTGTTGACCCTTACCCCGCAAAATATGATATATGTACTACATACACAAAACTAATATGGAAATCATAAAGCCAATAGTTGAAAAAATGATTTCATTGCATCAATTTTTTGGGGCTCTTTGTCTCTCCCACTAAAGACCTCTAATCATATATTAAATATTGAATTTGAAAAACATTTAACTTTTTGTTTTGTCGCATTTACTTTGACACACGAAGTTATTTACATTACATTGTGTAAAAAATGAGTCCACAACAGTGTATAAAGTGTAGTTGAATGCAACCTACAATCTGAGAGAATTATTGTATGTGTAAAATATGAGTGAACGTCATCATGTGTGGGAAGTGATAGAATGCATTTCATTGCAATGGAGGGTTATAATTAAAAAAAAAAACGATCTTATCAAACATACCGTTTCACATAATTAAATGAAGCAGTTTTTTTTTTTAATTTGCCAATGTTTAAGAGGTTTCATCATAGCGTAACGCATTTTTGGAATTCATCAATGATCTTACAAGTTGGATTGAAAGGATTTAGTAGATGATGCGTCTTTAAAAAATTAAACGTAGTTTTCAAAGTCCTAAAGTATGGATTGCAAGAAGGAACGTCTGTCATAAACAGTTTCATTTTGCATTTTTGTAATTTTCTTTTTCTTCGAAGATAGGCGAACAAATACGTTCTTCGGCCTTGCTTATTTTCTACACGACACAAAAAAACCATTGATATGGGATGAATCATTTGGGCTTGACGTCGTAAATTCCACCGACCATAATAAGTATAAAAACAATTTTATTACAAATAAATTTACTGTTAACGAGCTGGAATTCAAAAAGCTTCCAAATGGTCTGCGCGTATGCGTAATGTCAAAATTGTAGTAATTGTTTCGTTTACAGAAAATGATAACCAGCAAATTCGTGTTAAAAAGTACATATAAAAATGCATCACTTATGCTCATATCGAAAGCTACAGGCAGGTCGTCTCATTAAATGATGAAATTTGTTACTTCAAAATTTATTTCAGTAATGCAGGCAAGTGACCGTCAATATTTTTATAGGATTGGATGTTTAGCCGACATTCTCTGTTACATTGTTCAGACATTTAAATATTTTCATTACAAACTGGTCAAATATAAAAATTCTTTATATTACTAGTAAAATTTACAGATAGAGGAAATGGTTTTTACTATATATAAAAATTCGTATTTTTTCCTAGTTCCAAAATTCTTTTACATAACAGAGAAAAATCAATACCATAGAATTAACATAAAGTGGAAAAAGGTTGCCTCGTCGATTCCGTAGGAGGGCACAGCGTAGGATTATGACATGGACCATATTATAAAGAAGACGAGAAAGTATGTATGTTTATGCTTTTCAGAACTCGATGCTAGGCCGCGCATTCAAATGCAAATGCTTCCCATTGCATTTATTCAAACGGGCTGATGTTTTACAATAAATATATAAAATTTAGTTTTACTTTCCATCGCGATGATAATGAATACCTGGTACATATTTGCATAAGACTTCTCTCAGAATTCATTTAAAATTTTGCTAGAAATCAAGGATTTTCATATATATTTGTTACACACGGCTTCATGAAGAGCAATGTTTTTCGTGTCTCTTAGTATATGTTAGTATGTAATATGTACATTATATTATAATTAGACGAAAAATTTTTTCTTTTATATAAAATTTGAATGGAAATAAAAGTAACATTTACGTTACATTTTTTGCACAATCAAAACGAACTATATAAAATATTAAAACTATATAACAATATATTCTGAAATATATTATGGTTGATTTGTTCAATAATTGTGCATACAAATTTCCTATGCAAGTTTCATAAACAAAGCGCACAACCAAGAAAAGGGTTATAAACTTCTCAAACCAACATATCAATATATCTCTCTGTATCAATATCTTTTTTATCTTGCTGTAAAAATTAATTATACATTTTGCTTGCACTTTGCGAAAAATATTTATGTGAAAACAAACGTTTATGAAAATTATCAACGAATCTCCAATTTTTTTATCTAAGCGTTTTCAATTGTACATTATGTCGCCATGAAGATAAGAGGCCAATTTTTTTATTAATATTTTAATATTCTGCAATAAATTAATGCTCATTGAACTAGTGCACAAATTTCCTAATTCATCAAAAACGTTATTTGACCACAATAGTATTTTCCTTTTTTTTTTAAGAATTATAAACCGTGGTTTAGGTTACGCATCTATAAAATTATTTTTACTTATCAGATCCTAATAAATAATGATTATTACTTAATTTCCAAAAAATACAGATCTAATCAAGATATTATAACAATATTCATTTTGGGAATAGGTGTTGTCACTTTAATCAGCTTACCTGCAAATAATTCAAATAGTTTAAAAATTAAAAAACATTTGGTGTTATTTTTACTAAACTGTTGTTATTTCATGACATAACATGGTTCACGCCCTTCCGCCAGGAGCGACTATTGCCGTCCCTTGGAGCTGGAGTTCGCATGGAAAGTGCAATTAGTTATGTTTTGTTGCACGCTTTCGTGTCAATAGTGTTTGCCCCTAGGCTAAATGCGTTGTTACTTTGGCGAAGCCGAAACAACGTAATTTGTTTGATTCATGGCAGTTTTAAATGAAGCCGTATCGTTTGGAAATGGCGTTTTCTGCGCTGTCCTACGGCAAAACCACCATAGGTGTGAGGTTCTTACTGAACAGGCTTATAGTTTCACAGATTTGGCATTTTTCAGTATGACAAAACTAAAAGGACGTAATCTTTTTAATTCGTCAAAACTAATTATCGACTGTGATTGACAGAATAAATTTAATCAGCAAACAATACAGTTAGTCGATGTAGGAATTTGATCAGAAAGTTAAAATCACTTACGCACTAGAATAGATAAAAGGTGATTATTAGTAAAAGAAAAGAAAATTAGTAAAATACTACAATGCTACTACATTTACTTAAGATTTGTGACACTATCACTGTCACTGTCATGGGATCATACGGCCATTGTCATTTTATTCGACTAGGAGGGTCCAAGGGAATTGATACTCGGGGTAAAAATTTTTAGATTTTTAGGATTGCTGCTGACTAGAGTTCATAAAGCGTGCGGTAGCGGGACCGTATTATAGCGTTTCCATCGTGCGCAAATGATTGGAGGAACGGTTCTGCAAAATTGTCTCGCGTTGGGGATATCTAGCCTCATTCCGAAACTTTTTGCGCGATGTTTTTTCAAGGTGATGAGACGGGCAGTCAGTTTTGCGTGCGCAGGAAAGTGATTCGCGTTCAGGTCAATTATACTTTAAACTTATCCAACTGTGTCATACCTATTGATTTTTGTGGGGTACCAAATGAAAAAGTCATCATGTTGAAAGAACAAGAGAGAGAATACGTTGAAAGTAATGTTGCGTCGTCAAAACGCTAATGCTTAACTTGGGGTTGATTTAACGGCATGTTTGTCTCTCGTAACCTGATGGTTCTCCTTGTTTCGTCTCTATGCCGGTCATTTCCCGAGTGTGTCTCGAATTTAATGATTTTCGTGTCATGAAACACATCTTTTGAGTAATTTCGTTAGACACGTCAAATGAAGCACTTTTCTCAGGATTACTGATTCACCCCACACTGCCAGTCTGCATACACGTATCAACTTACCTAAATTTTTATAAAGCAACCTATTGTTTGTCAAATATAAACCAGGCCGTTTATCAAAAGTCAAAAACAGCCCAGTTCCGTGTTATTAGCAACTCACTCTCAGTTACGCGGCCGGGTTCTTGGCCAAGCCGGAGCACCCACTTGGTATGAAAATCCTCCACTGCCTGTACAGAGTAGTTTACGACAGGCTTCGATCGCGGACGCGACCCCTCGGGATCCGCTTCGGCGAGTCCTTAGGGAGGGCCAGACTGGCGCTGGGGACGGTGCTTCGGGTGGGGCACCGGCCGACACCCCCCTGGACCTTTCCGGCTGTACTCGTCCGCGATGATCTTGCGAACTTGCCAAAGTCGTGTACGCCGCCATACCTCTACAAGGCTAAGTTCCTTGAACTTAGAAATAGATACGCCGGTTTTCGTCTGATTTTTACAGACGGGTCCAAGACCGGTGATGGTGTGGCGTGTGCTGTGTATAGTGAGGGAGTGGCCACATACTGGCCGTTGCCCCCTCACTGCAGCGTATACACAGCAGAGCTGTACGCGATTTGGCACGCTCTCGAGGCGGTGCGGACCGGGGAGGGCTCAACCTTCCTCGTATGTACCGACTCTCTGAGCGCTGTCTGGGCTATACGCGACAGGTTCTCTGTGGACCCTCTCGTCGTGCTCTTGCTAGAGAAATACGCGGAGCTGGAGCCTCTCGGAAAAACGGTGGTTGTTGTCTGGATTCTCGGACACGTCGGCCTGGAGGGTAACGAACGCGCGGACGAGGCGTTTAGTAATTCTATTTTATACAGTTAGTAGTACGTTCAAGATGTTGTTTGCTATTTTTTGCCATACTGAAGATCTCATAAAACCTTATCATTTTGTACACAAAAAGTTCTTTTGGAAATTCTATGTGCATTTTATTAAATGTTTTACAAATGACTAAATATTATCCTTTAAAAATATATTGTGCCTCACCTGATTTCTCACATATGCTGTAGCATTGTTTTAGAGGTAGTGATGACAATTTAGTTCGTTTTTGCATTTTTTATTACTTGTACATAACGTTGTATATATTTATAAAATTTAAATTCAAAATGGAAGTGGAAGCAGCTCCAAGTCTGTATTTCGAGCCTCCAAAAAGTAATGCCACTAATGTCACATTTCCAAAAGAATTCAAAGCGTTGATATTCGACATATATATGTGTTTTCTTGAAGAAAAGCCTGATAATATACTTGATTTTCTCATTCAGTACTTCGAGACTATGAAAGAGGAGTGTGAAACGACAAAACTGTCCTGTTCTGGACCGGACGTCGCAATGGCGGGATTTGTCGACCTCGACGAAAAATATTTCGAAACCCGAAGGGGTGCCGTTTTTAACCCAACAAATTATCCTAAAACCCGCCTCCACGACATAGACGTAATCTCGAAATTGCAGGAAGAGAAACATCATTTGTTAGGAATACTGAAGAAAATAGTATTTTTGAAGGACCTGGAAGGTGCAACCATTGAACTATTGTTGGACGCTTTACAATTCAGGAAATATTACGAGGGTGAATATGTGGTAGTAGAAGGCAAAGAAATAAATAATTTTTTCATTGTCGATTATGGAAGATTTGCTGCCGTTAAAAGCACAGAGGACGAAGAGTGCAAAACGGTTAAAACATACAAACCTGGTAATTATTTCGGAATGCAAGCATTCTTTCACAGTCGACCCGCTTCATTTTCAATAATAACGACTTCTGCATTTGGTACACTTTGGACGATCAGCAGCAAAATTTTCAGGGATTTGGTGTTAAACCGTGAATACTTGAAATACATGGATTACACCAGTTATATCAATTCCAGGAATGTGCTGTACGTTTTATCGGAAGACGAAAGATATCAAATCATTGACATATTAGATGTCAAGACTTACTCCGATGAAAAAACGATTTTCAGTGAAGGGGATTTAAGCGACGGCATGTTTATTATTATCAAAGGGAAAGTGCAATTTACAGTTTTGTCCCATGGGATCGGCCCTCCACAAGAAATTATCGCTTGTCGAGCTAGTCAAGGTGCCCATTTCGGCGAACTGAGCCTGGTTTATCCTTGTAAAAGGACTCTGACTGCAAAAGCTGTTGGAGAAACAAGAGTACTGTACATATCCACAGAAAAATTCCAGCGTCTGTTGCCAAACCGTATAAAAACGATACGCAAGTCCATAAATCTAAACCCGAACCCTGTGTTTAGAATATACCAAGTAGACTGTGCTTATAACGACGAATGGAACAGTTAATGTCTTCCAGGTCTAAAATCTGATGAAATATGAAGTAATACGAAATAAGTAAACGTAAGAAATAAAAGATAGAAATTTAAAAAGTAAACGTCTCTTATCATATGTCGTAGAAAAATAGGTTTTTTTTTTTTCAAATAAAATACACCCATTAGTGTAAATTTTCCTCGTACCTACCATCAGGTAACCAACCTTCTTAGACGATCGACGCCAAAATTCCGAAATATCCCTTCGACAAGATTAAAACATTCCGCTGCCTATATCTGTTCACCCTAATATTTTTACTCCTTCTGAGCACAAATCAGTTGAAAATTGACCGTTCTTTATAGATTCGGAATTTGAAATCATTACATTTCTATTCTTCGTAAACAAGTAAGGTAGATGAATCAAAGATTTAGGTACTAACTAGCTTCTCAACTGATTTATGGTTCTTTTATTTCCAAATGATCCATGTAACTTATTGCGCCTTGTTATCTCCACTGATCATTGCTCGATAAAAAAGTTTTGTAACATTTGTGACGCACTAATATTTACTTTTACCAAAATTCTTAAAAAATATATCTGGAAAAGTAAGACTGGAAAATCTGTATCGTCATATGGAAGGGACCTGAAAAGTTGGACCGAAAATGCAATTGCGTTATTAATAAATTACAACAGAGATTATGGAACTAATAAAAGGAGAAAACGTAAAAAGAAAAATATATTTAATTAGTAGTACAACATTTTTCACTTTAAAATTTTCCTAGTCCTGTAATTTTTGGTGGCTATTTTAAACATATAATATGGTGGATAGTTGTTGGGCACAAATTATATCGATGAACCATCTTTTCTCTTGCCGTTTTTTTTATTTTCACTCTTGCATATGATTCCTACATATTCAATATTCTGACAGTTCTATTACGCTTCTGGTTTTAATGCAACCGACACTCCCGAACCTCTATGTTCTTTCAGGCTAAAAGCATATATTATGTACTGAACAAACACTCTATGCACATATATTAACAAATATAAATCGGGGTATAAATTCAACTAACAATTTTATATAATCGCTTTTGGTTTTATTCTTGGAGAAAATTAAAGCATAACAAATAATAATATTGTTATTGAATTTCCCTGATGTAATTTGTTTAAATATGTTGAACTTTTAGTAAATTATACAATCTGATAACAGAGATTTGCAACCAAATTTTTTTCTTTATTAGTTACACACTACACAGTTACACAGTCAAGTGGAAAGTTTTCTTGGTAAAGTATAACATGGTATACCTAAATTCGAATCCGTTTTCTTAAACTTTTGGTTTGTGTTTTTTGTGAAATTATGAATAAAATAAGTTTTTTAAAATGTCACATTACAACTGAAACTTGGACACCAAGCCACAAAACGTTCACACAAAACCAACAACAAGAATAGCCCCAATCTTTATGCCCTGACGATGACTCAAATAAAGGTTGAAAGGTCAGCAATAAAATAAAAAAGGTGTAGTTTGAAAACAACCTTACTCTTGACCGCCCCTCACGACTTCAACACATTATAGAACAATCTGTCATAGAAAACACACAAAATGTATTATGTATTAAATATTTAATTCATTACTTACTGTATTCCATTCATTTTCGTGCAGACTGCACTCCAAAGTTTTAGTGAGAATTTACACATGAAAATATTCTCAAATCATATAATGTAGTTTTACTTGACGTAACTGGCAGTATAATTATTTATTGCCGCAGTTTTTTATGGACAAAATCGGAAGTTTAATTTATCGATTTTCGGCAGCATTACTTTTTAAATGCTTATATCCTTTCCAGAATTATATTTAGACATTTTAAACCGTTTCAATTTAGGCAAGATTTACTATCATGAACAGAAGTCCCCCATTTGAACTTCGGACCGGAAGGACGGAAGAGCCGACTGTAAATAGAGAAAGTTGGGCTTTAAAACACACTCCAGTTGTTCTTAAATACTTCTGAAGTGGAAATGAGAAATGTATTCGCCCCACGGTTAATTTTAATTGACGCCGTGCTCACCCTCCGGTCGACTCTTCTGGTAGAGGGTTAATTTAAGCTTGTTTGACGATAATAAAGCACTTTGGGCCAAAGTCGTTTTCTTGCCGAGAAAAAGGGCTTTCTTATTCAAAGGAAAATAAACACACCTTTGAAACAAAACGGGACATAATTACATTTATAAGTTACAACAAAGTTAGATTATCCTCAATTTAAGTCTAATTAACTCTGAGCTTTTCTAATATTTTAAAATATACAAGGGGATTGAGGAAAAATAACCCTCTCTCTCTCTCTCTCTCTCTCTCTCTCTTTCTCCCCCCCCTCTCTCTCTCTCTATTCCATCTATCTAATTACATATCTATCTATGCATTTATATATCAGTTTCTTTATCATACACTCAATCTTAATACAAATTATTCGTGAGTGCCTGTTTTTAGTCATTAGTGTCTGAAAAAGAAAGGTAAACGCTTTTTAACTTCACGATTTGTAATCTATAAACGAATCCCCTCAAATCTTTAATTAAATGAGGAAAACAGGAGATCATATTAATTAACTCAGCAATATTAATTTTGGTTAATGGAATGATCGCTTGGATGTGGAACAAGTAAAAGTTATCTTAAACCACTATGGTTACGCAGAGTACACTAACAGTGAATTTATTTTTTAAAAATTCTCAGATTTAGTACTAAACTTGTAGAAGGATAGCAATATTAATTATTACAATTTTTCATTGTATTGTTATAATATTATGTTGTATATTTTGTACTTACATTTTTTATATTCATAAATTAAGAATTAATTATAACAGTTACACCTGTCTGAAATTTAAAACTTTATTCCAAAAAGATTGAATCTGTTTGGTAATATATTATTTTTGAATTACACCTATAAATAAACATTCGTTTTATTTTATACTTATATTTGATTTATATTATATAAGACTTGATTTTTATTTCATTAATTTAAAATATTAATTTTTATAATTCATTTTTTGTGGCACTGAATAACCCCCTGATGTCAGGCTGAAGTTACTTAAAGACAGCAAGTTAAATAAACGGATTTATTTGTTCCTAGTACATTGGTCTCAAGAGAAAACTCCTCTGGGCATTGCAGTGATTACCCCGCAATTTTTATTGTCTTCCATTGTATTCTTTTTTTCCGCAGCCTCAAAAACTTTTGAAAAAATAAATCATGCACGCACAACACTTATTCAGACATTACCAGGCATTCAATTGTAAAATAATTTGGGAAAAAGCCTAAATTTCATTGTAAATTCCAATAAATTTGATAAAACTGAAAAGCACTCTTCGAAAGAAACACTGGGGACCCAGTAACTCCTGTAAATCTTTCGAAAGGTTGAGCCTTTGCCTAAAGGGTTGTAAAGTGGGGCAGTCGACCAAAATATCTCAAAATGATGCGTTCTCCACTTCGCGTACATCGAGGACAATTTGAAAGGTTTTGGCCTATTAAAAGTCCATTATGAATTAACCTGATATGACCTATTCGCATCTAGAGAGAATTACAAGTTCTTTTCTCTCAAGTTCTTCAGTTGGCCATTTATGTACAGCTGGCTTAATTTCTTTGATACTATCTCTACAGGCATTCCATCTTGCCGCCCACTTTCGTTTGATAATGTTTTTTACGTAAGTGACTGTATCATCTGGACGGAGAAAAAATTGATCTACTCTTTGTGGATGGTTTGCAGCGTTTCTTGCCTGTTGATCAGCTTTTCATTTCCAGAAATGCCGACATGACTAGGAACCCAAACAAATACCACATGTTTGTTGAGTGTTCTGAATTCATAGAGATATTTGTGAATGTCTAAGATGTAAGGGTCAACCGAGAAATTATTTTTGATTGCTTATATGACCACTTTTCGAATCAGATTGCATTATAAATTCCTGACAATTCCTATACAATGCTCAATGATCTTTTGATTGCATTAAGCAATTATTAAGATTCTTATGCCTTTTGGACATTAGCGCTCTGAGTATGCTTAGTTTGGCATACTTTAAGGTATTTTTTATATATTTTATATTTCTGAGATAATTTTTAAGAGGTATTGGCAAGTTACCTTTTCTTTCTATACAATATTCCTATTCATGAAACCGTTTCTATCACAAAAATTAATATCCTCAAACACAGGATGGACTAAAAATTTCTATTTTGAAATCAATGAAATAACAATACCGTGTTTGTTTATTTATAGATTATCGGACTGAGAAGAAAGATTGTCTTGCGATCGTTTATATTATTATTATATTATTTATTTTGGTCTGTAGTGTAATTAAATGAATATTTATTGATATATCCTAAAACTAGTATATTATAGAATATTAAGTTGTTTTTTAAGTTGTTTACTTACTTAACTCAATTTTCGTATGTTTTAACTTAACCTTTCATACTGCAACTATAGGAATATTGTCCTGTCTGTACTCATTTTCTCTCTTTTCCGAGATCATTCCGTATCCATTCTAAATAATTATTTTTGAAATAAGTATGCACTTAGTTTCATGTTAGGCTAAATAAAAGGGTTTTCAGTCAATGCATTTTTTCACCTTTTATTTCTTTTAAATCCTTTGGAAACAGGAGCGATTCTTTCGAAGTGTGTGTGCCATCTAATAAATATCATGAGTAGTATTTTTCAACATTTTATTTCTCTGATATCAATTATAAGAGGGATAAGTATCGATGTCATTCTTTCCATAGTAGGAATAAGTGCAACAATTTTCACTAATCTTGTCTCAAAATTTCTGGTGGTTTTAATGAACATTAAGAGATGGCAAATATTTTTTCCCCTTATTCACTATTATATCCTGTTACCTTTAAAAGCAAAGATTTGCCAACCCAAAATCAGTTTTTCTTGAATTAAATGTGTCTGAGATAGGCAAAGTGAAAATTAAACCATTGGGGATGATAGAAAAAGAGTGCGCCTCCGCAAAAAATTGCCCTTTAATGTTCGCAGGAAACTGCGGCTCTGTACCATTATTCGGGGCAGTTTGAAAAAATGTATCCCCTGGCAGATTGAACGGTCGTCTTTATAAGGCAAAGGGCGAGTTTAATAAAAAAAAATTGTTAAGTATTTGGCTAAGGGATCTGAGGGCAAGGATAAGTAAAGGGTATTGTAAGACAGTTATTACTAATGGCTGGCCGTTAGCTTGAAGCCGAGCTACGGTTATAGCGGCGGACGTTCTATTCAGCTTAAATTTAAAAAATCCCATCCTCCCAAAGAATGCAAACGGCTTACACAATAACCTTCTTATTTCTTAATGTGAGATTCTGTTTATTTAAAAAAAGTTTTTCTCTTTCACGTTTATTCATATATTCAATCATTGTTAACTCATGTACGTAAGGATTTTATTGTCGAAAATCATAATTATGCAATACAGTTAATTCACTAGTTTCCGTGATCCACTTGACCAATTAATACTTTTCAATTATTTAAGGGTTTTAATTAAAATAAAATCCACCCACTTGAGCTATTGTGACTTAGATCCACTCGGGCACAAACTTCCCTTCTTGAAGTAAGCCGAAGTTCGTGGGTTCGAATCCAGCTTGTGACATTATTTTTTTATTAAATTAAAAACCTTAATTAATTTAAATACAATTAATATTGAAAGTAGTAATAATAAATTGATTTTATATTGAAAAATCTGGGATAGGAATAATATTAAATTAATAAGGTCCTTTGTCAAACTTTTGTTTATCAAGACTTAGAAACTATTAATTATAATTTACATTATTCAAATAAATCCATATATGTTTGGCGGTCATTATTAAGTTAAGGCGGCATAGAAGATAATCCCCCTCATTTCATTGGATAATAGGTGATAGGACGGGATTGTTCAGAGTTGTGCTGGTCAGGCCAAGGAAAACAATCTCAACCAAAGCCCGTTTTTGCACGTTGAAGTCCGCAGCGATCTGACGAGTGAAGCCTTTTGCCCTAGTGGAACACTGCAGCGACTTCGCGACTTCGACTTACCATCCCTCCAAATCACCTGTCAGGAAAGTGAAACGCGCTACTAACCCCATTGTGTGGTGCAAATTGCCTGTACAAGGAGAAATTCTACCGGTGGTTACCACCAGGACCACCTTCATTCGGTTTTTTTTTTTTCAAACAAGTTTTTGAAAAAAAATTTCTGTAATATGTTTTGATGCGAATTCGAATTAGCTTTTTTATATTCTGCATCGTTTTGTTACGTTCGTAACACGTCTGCCACCTATATTAATAGGCGATGGGTGAATCAAAATTAAGAGAGCCTAGGATAGGCTTAGGAGAGAACAGGAGAGTGTGCGGCGAGACAGATATCACTACGGCCTGGCCGGATAAAAGAATCAGGAAAAAATAGAAGAAATCAATTCCTTTCCATCGACGAAGGCGGTTGCGGACTGGCTCATCAGCAGAGAAAGTGCTCCACACTCCCAGAAGCGGGAATTTTTAATCGCCTGGAAAGAAGCGGATCTGTACACTATTTAGCAGGAGAGTTCAGTTTTAAGGACGTTTAGTTTTTAAGGAAAGTTTAGTTTTAGATTTTAAGATTAATGTTTTAGTGTTCTATTGAAATAAATGTGTTTAATTTCTTTTTTTAAGCTAATTTTACGGTTAGTGAATTTTCTTTGTTTTATTTTTGTTTTTATTATTTTATTTTCCTTTACGGTTCGCTTTTTCCGTGCATATAAACAGCGTGGCGCCCATTTTATTTATTCATTTTAAAATTTAATATTAAGTAACCCCGCCCGTCTTCACGGAGCGAAGCCGGCGAATTATCGGCGTAAGATTCTGGCGCTCTAATAGTTATTACTATTGTCACTATAGTTCATGTGGTGAGGGTAGCAATATATTGAGCCGAAAGTGGTGGGTTCGAATCTCGCTCGTAAACTAACGTTTTCATCTCAACCAAAACCTTAGATAAAAAGAATAATTAGTAAGAATTATCGACATCTATTTACATTACCTACTTAAACTGTTAGTATCAAACAAAGTTTTGCTGAACGAGATCTAGGACTCAGACTAGCTCATACTACGTCTAATTTGGTAAATGTATTCTTCAAAACTTATATTATTCAAAACTTCTAAATGTATTTTAATAATACATAGTTACTATTTAGTTTATTGATTTTCATTATTTATAATACTACGCAATTTACCCGAAAAATGGAAATGCGAAAATACTCTTGGTTTAAACAACCAATCGTCAAAAAAATTAAAAATGATTAAATTATGAAAAACTTGACGAAATACGAAATTTAAGATTGAACAGTTGACGAAAAACAGCTTTGAAGTATGTCTTAAAATTTTGTAAAATTATATTCCAGTGTACAGTTCATTTACACTTAATAGGGAGGTACTTAAGTAGAGACTTGATATGAAATAGTGCAATATTTTGACTTTTTAAACTGTTGACTTGAACACGATTTCCGGTATATAAAGTATCATATTGCAGGTTTTCCTTCTGAACAATGGCTAAATATTAATGTATTTTAATTACATGTTAGATTATATTTTAATTATATGTTACGAAAGGTACTCAGATGTTTTTTCATTTAACTATTTGTTTGTCTTTGTATTGAATTTTCATCAATTTGCAATCGCAATCTGTGATTAATGTTCATTCTGTAGACTAATGAAGATAAAACAGGAAAATAATTTAAATATAAAAATAAAAAATATATTTCGTAGTAATAGAATGGAAAAAATATTTAGGATGGAATGTGTATTTGTAAGAGAGAGAAAGAAATAATTTATAAATGAATGTCGTTCTATATTAAAAGTTTCTCAAATTTAAGTTGCGAGCGACACCTCGCACAATTAACGATATTGGAGAAAGAGACGCGTCGAAAGTAAAAACCAATTCCAAACACATTATAAATAAAGACCACACTTTCTTTTTTTCCCGACAACAATAAATTGAACTAACATAAAGAAAAATTTGTCGAATTTAGTTAACATTATAAGGAAGTCGTAAAGTCTTGTTAAGCAACTAAATGAAAACAAATAATTAAAGATGCCAACTGTTAAATATGACCTCTCTCATTTCAAAAAGAAATTTAAATAATAGCAAGTCTCAAAATTAAATACGTGAGTAATATTTTAACGAATTTATATATTCGATTTTTGTTTTGAAAAGATAATACAGGTAAAGACTCACATTTTTTTTAAATAAGTGAAATGCATTATTTTAGGCTAAATATTATTTCAGTTTCCTCGTTTTTGATCGATATGTTGTACATATCTTTCCTATTTTAATCTGTTAAAAATGTTTAAAAATTCTGATTAATTGTATTACTAAGCTTTCGGTGTTATTTTATATACGACGATATCCTTGTATTAGTTGGCGGTTTGAGAACATGTTGATTTGGTTAATTTCGTGGTTTTGTTTTGTTAAAAGCCCCTGGCCCATTCATCATTTCAAATGTTGGTTTTGTGTTGTTTCGTTAAAGATGATAACAATTAATATAAATTTGGTCATTTTTACCATTTTTAAACATTATGTTTGGCGTTTTATACCGTCAGTGTGAGTAGAATAAATGATCGAAAACGAGAAACCAACAGGTTCAGGTCCTCAAGAAAAATCTGACAATTTAAATATTAAACTGGTTGACTGTATTCATGGTTTGTAAATGTTTTGAGACGTCAAACTGAATAGTAAGGTAGCGTAAGTCTATTTTTTCTGGAATAAAATAATAAATAGAGCTAGATATTTTAAACGATTATCAGATTTGTTAATTTAGTTCTGGAAATGACTGCAATACCGCGGCTCACCGGTAGAAAAGATACGAATAATAGGGTCAAAAAATATGACAGATTTGGACACGAAAATAAAAACAATATATGATTTAATACGCGAGGAGTGAAACTGACTGACTGAGAGAGAGAGAGAGAGAGAGAGAGAGAGAGAGAGAGAGAGAGTAAGAGAGAAAGAGAAAGAGAGAGTGAGTGAGAGAGAGAAAGAAAGAAAGAAAGAAAGAGAAAAAGAGATAGAGAGTGAGTGAGAGACAGTGAGGGGGAGAGACAGAAAAAGAGAGAGAGAGAGAGCGGGAGAGACAGAAAAAGAGAGAGAGAGAGAGAGAGAGAGAGAGAGAGAG
>CM077105.1:31351710-31373372 GCA_039619505.1 Cimex hemipterus | reverse complement strand
AAAGAGAGAGAGAGAGAGAGAGAGAGAGAGAGAGAGAGAGAGAGAGAAAGTGAGTGAGGGAGAGAGGTGAAACATAATTTATAAAATAATTATAGTGGTGTTAATAGCGTAACTCAATGATACACATTAAAAAATAAAAATTTGGCGACCATTTCAAGAATAATGAGGAATGAAGGTAATTTATTAAATTGAAAGATAATATAATTTTTATTGATGAATAATATTCTTTCTTGCCAAAACAAGAGGTAAGTGTCTTTTATAGATAAAAGGTTTTATTTAACAATTTTCACATAGAAATTATCATAATGTTTTAAATTGACCTTCTTATCACGATTACTACATGACCTTTAAAGCGTAGTTATTACTCGAAAAAATATTGAGAAAATGAAATTAAGGCCATGTATGTTATCTTACCTGTAAGAAAAGACGGCTGATTACATCATATTCTCCTCTACTCGCAAAATATTTTCTTGGCTAATTTTTATTAGAAAACATATATTTTTAACAAACATTATAGTTCAGATAATAATTTTTTAACGTAATATATTGTTTTAAAGGAATAAAAATCATAGTTTAATTTTTGAGAATTTACATACTATCATTTAATGGCCAGTAATGAAAATTAAAAAACTATATTAAATTCCATTGCAACCCAATTAATTATTGCACATTAATTTAATTAAACAATTCTGTAATTGTATCAGTGTTCGAATCTGATAGCGTCACCACCACAGAACACAGGATCAGCTTCTATTACTCTAAATGAATATGCAGCGTTTGTTGTCACACTTGTTCATTAACTAAACAAGAATTATAGCTGAAACACCGTTCAATTACTATGTTAATGAAGTCAGCCTATTCTAAGACCCGATTTATAGCCAGTGAAAGAAATTAAAAATGAAATAAATCCAATTTGGACACCCGGAGAAAAGTGACTTTTTTCCTACGTGAAGATTAATTGAGATCAAAATCGTATTTTAATTATTTCAATTTTCTTACACTTGAATTTGCATAACAAATGTTTTCATTGGGCATAATTCTAAATTCGGTTCGGAATGGACCGGTTGGTTTAAAAAATAAATCATTTGACCATCAGAACTATCTAACAATTGTAATGGATAGTATTCCGTTGTTAAGAAATGTATTATATTCCGTATTTAATTCTCACTCATATTTTCGACAGTATTTGTTACACCTGGTTCATTCTTTCTCTTGTTGAGAACCTCTCCCGATCGATCGAATATAAATCAATCCCTATCATAGTCCCTTTCTCAATCATTCTCGTAATCAATATCAAACGTTTTCTTTTTCTATCATTCCTTCTCGCCTAGCACCCCTCTCTCTTACTCTCACTCTCTCTCTCTCACACACACCCTCTCCTTCTCACTCACTTTCTTTTTCCCTATTTTTTTTTCACTCTTTCACTACGTCTTTCTCTTCTCAGTTGTACATAATTTACCTAAATTAAAATGACTTTGTCATTACCCCATTACATGATATTATGATGATTATATTATTAATTGTAAATCATAATTTCAATCTGCATATTACGAAAATTTCTGTACTCAGACTACTCTTGCGTGTGTTGAAATAGATAATTTTTTTGAATAATTCAATAATCAAGTTGGAATCACACTTCTCTGAAAGAAAGTCAGCTGTGATTTAAGCAAATATATAGACATAAAAAAGATGAATGGTGGAGTGAGTGTATTGTTCAATCTGTTTAGAAAGATAGTTCCTTCCTACTCACATTAACTTGTGTTGAACGATTCGGGTTTCGAGTTTATGTATGAAAAGTTGTACATATTTCGTGTACGCTGATGATCCACTTTTCTGAACCTGCGGATGGGACCAGGAAGGTGAATTTGGATATAGCAAGTTAGAACTGTATAGTAGGAACTAATCACTCAAAATAGAGTCAATAGTTGTTGGTAGCTTTCGGTACATTAATAACATTGATTTTATTTCACTGAAAAATACTAAACGCCAGATACAGAACTGCCTTTGTAGATAGTAGTTGTAGGCATCGTCCAAAGTAATACCTAAATTCAAAGAAAATTCATAGTTGATCGAATATACTTAGGTTTTACATGAATATTTTTGCATTTAAATAAGAAGAAATTTGGTTTCTTTACTTTTTTATGTCATAAGAAATACCGCAAAAGGGCGAGATGGGCACAGTAACCAAATAGGCAACTGGGTGAGTGATCCCGTGGGATCCGTAGTAATAAATTAATTAATTAAGTAAATAGTAACAACAACGGATCAGATAAAAAGCAATATGAACTAATAAATTAACTACAAATAGAAATGGACAACACATCTACAGACAGTTTCAGCTAAAAAAAAACCAAACGGTTTAGTCGGTTTATCCAAGCAGGTTGTTTACATCTACTTCCTAAACAATGTATTTAAATTTTTAAACTACTGTTTTCTTGTCTTTACTGATATGAGAATATAAAACCAACATCCAGCAAAAAAAATTTAGATAAACAAATCAATAAAAGTTTTAAATTAAATCATTAATAATTTTCGAAGGAATTCTGTATCATTGTCTATGTTTCACTTTTCGCATATATATAATTATTAAAACGTTATTTACTTTTTTTTGTTTGGCCAGTTTTTAATAAAATAAGAATTATGAAATTGTTTCAAGATTTTATACTTACGTATACAGAGGAAAAACAATTATTGTTCGTTTTAATTTGTGAATATTTGATCCTCGGCCTAGTAAACCATTTTAGATATTTTAGAGCATTTTCATTAGGGAACGTGTTGTTTTAATTTAATGGAGTAACTGTGCATGTTATTTTCAGTTCAGAATCGTTTTTTTCCCTAAAAATAAACACATTGCTGTACGTCAAATTAATAAGCCTACTCAGAGCACGGAAAATCGTTAAATTCACATAAACATTTTATAGCTTCGATTGGCCATATAACGAGATAGAATGACATTTATAAATATCATTTACCGGGCATATAATAAATTTACATTAAAATATATACTGGACTACTGTGTGGGTCCAATTATTCAAAATACTGGAAAATTCGGATCTAGCAATAATATAAAGCTTAGATCCAAATCCTTAGGGAAACTTTCATTGGTATGTTAGCTCCTCTTCTCCTTAAAAAATCGCCCTGCTTGGCCCTCGTGTTTGGCAAGGGGTAAATTAATATGACCCCAGGGACCACCCCCATTGGGTCATCGCCCGAGGGGTTGGTTTTCCTGAGAAACTATTAACTTGTTGATTCCAGGGGGTAAGTTATTGATGACAGAATCGACGGGGGGCCCTTTTCCCTTTCTGGGACGAGTTCCACTGTCACTCAGTTCACTTTTACTTAGGACCGTAACGGCAATGAAGAGGCGCGCGAATAGGCCTCGTGAGGAGCATATGGCACCGAAAGCAATAAATCTTCGCCTGTACCCTCTAACTAGCCTCTTTTTTGACCATTCTTGTATACACACTTTGGAAAATTTGTTTCCCGAATGTTCAGTGTTTAGATTTTGAGAAATGACCTGTTGTGAGGGAAAAATAGGAAGCAATATTGTTTAGTCAATGAACAATAAACTTTTTTATCACTGCCATAATCAGATTCAAAACGCATTATACTGTGAAAATTTTATTTTTGAAAATAAATCCTTTTATTTTGCCGCTTTAGGTTTTTCAATTTTCTCCTATTTTCAGCTACATACCGGTTAAATTGCAATAATTGAGTTTTGAAGAAAAACTTCATATCAATGAATAACTTTGATCTGACACAATTATAATATAATATAACAATAGCTTTAGATATATAATTATTTCATTCAATTCATCATAAATTTTCATCGATTTGTTCTGGAGGTATTCATGTTTTCTTGAGAATTTGAAAATATCACTTTAACATGTTGCAGATTATTTTTTGTGTAATGTTAAGTTAAATAAAACCAACACAAATTAAATTTCGTATTAAAGTCAATTAGATATTGAATTTTCTTCTGTTTTTACTAGTTACACCATAAACTGAACTTATCTACCTTTAAAGAGAAACATTCGTATCTCAATACAGTTCTTAGTTTTGGGTAATTATTTTAAAATGAAAAGAAAGGGGTTTCAAAATGTATAAAAAATATACGCCATTACTCTTCGATAAAAATTGATAACTCGCTTACTTATTCTACGTGAAGAATTATATTTATTTAAAAATAAAAAGGTAGCGTACAAATAAAACGCCAAGGTATTTTTAAAAATCTCAACATTTCATATAATAACGTTTTTGAAAATTAAAATCTAATTATTTAATCTGATTGTATTTAATCTGTCTTAAAGTATTTACTAGTTAATTGATAATTAAGAGGTTATAAGCCTGGATAGTTCCGGGGGTGCTGGGCTCTTGAGGGTGTTGTTTCTCGGGAAGTAAGGAGGATGTGAACTATTCCACGGGCCCCTGTGGCCATGTACGGTTTTTATTCACATCCTCCTAATGCTGCCAAAATTGAGTGCCGTTGTATGAGAAGTGGGCATTGTAGTGCCCTTTGGGGGTGCCCAGGATCGGTTGACGTAAAATGACTGACTGAATGTATGTAGGACAAAATAAACCGTATCATTTACTATCACCATGTTAAAAAATTAAAATGGTAAGCAATGCATCAAATCACAATATAATTACATATTAAGTTGATATATTAATATTTTCTAGAAGGATTTCAATACATGAATTAATTGTCTCTATTGTAATATTGTATTGTACAAGAATTTTTATGGTCTGTGAACATTTCCTATATATAATATTGCTTTAGCAAAAAATACATGAATAATTTTTTTGTTAAAACAAAATTAAAATCGAGAGTTACAGACAAATTAAATTTTCACTAGAATAAGAAATGATAGTATCTTCCAAAGCACTTATATACATATATTTGCATGATAAATGTTTTCATTGGATATAATCTTGAATTCTATGTTGA
Source organism: Cimex hemipterus (assembly GCA_039619505.1). Lineage (NCBI taxonomy): Eukaryota > Metazoa > Arthropoda > Insecta > Hemiptera > Cimicidae > Cimex > Cimex hemipterus. Next base: position 31,368,424 of record CM077105.1, on the reverse strand, counting down.
GAAGATTGACTGTGTCAGAAAAAATTTACATCTTGCAACCACTTGAATTGAAGCCTGTCATAATAGTCATATATCTTTATTTTTATGCCTAACCGTATGTAGATTCTTGAATATTTTTTGTTTTCTAATATAAAAGAAAATATAGGATCGTTATTAGAGCTAAATAGTTTAAAGGAACGCTAATAAAAATTACTATTATATTTATTTACAGGTCTATCTTGTCTATCTAATTATCGAAACTGCTCAAAAATGGATACAGATATATGTAATGTATTCTTAGTGTATTAATTATAATTATATTCACCGATATATTCTTGTTTATTTTATTAAGCGCAATAAAACAAACAAATGTTAATACTCATTTTTAATAACGTATTTACTTAACAATAACAAACCTGAAGAATGCTCATTTTGTAAACCTTTTCTCCTCTTTTCTTCAATTAATCCAGTTGTATTTTCGTTAACCGTAGAGACATACATGTTGAACCAGAAGTTCTCAATATTAGTGAAAATGGGTCATTTAGGTCATCGGCAAGAGGATCTCTCAGAGGCAGTTGGCGTTCTTCAGAGAGAGAGAGAAAGAGAGAGAGAGAGAGAGAGAGAGAGAGAGAGAGAGAGAGAGAGAGAAGGAGAGGGAGAAGTCTCCCGGGCTTTAGCTCAATTCCGACAGACTGAAAATGTCAACAGGAGGCCTGGTAATGGATTTCAGACAATTACAACGCTAAGGGAGGACAGAAATATTGTCATTCCTGCAAGACGGAACACATTGCATAGCGTTACAAATGAAGTACAAGACATTTTGGCAATGCCTTTATCAATACAAACAATTCGTAGTTGTTTTTGGGAAGTTGACCTGAAGCTGACCCTTGAATTCCCTTAATTAAATTTTACTGCCCAACAAAATCATTTCTACTAACGTTTTATTAAATTTATAACAAACATATACAGTTTATATATTTCTTTCTCTTCCTCTCTTACATTCTCCTTTACTCGCTCTTTCTCGTTCACTTCCATTTTCTCTATCTCTCTTACTCCCTCACTCTGTTTCAATCCTACTTCTCGCCTCTTTTGCTTAATCCTTATTTTTTCTCTCATTTTCGCTACAAAAACAATTTTCTAATTTCCAATTTGGAAACAGATTTATTCGTTATAGAAATAAACGCTATAATATGAAAAAAATTGATAAACAATATAAAATAATTGCAATTTTTTTTCTTTGCATAATATCTTAACATCTGCAGAATAGTAGGTTGAAGGTGTCAATAATTACAATAAAATTAAATAGCGGCTGCTGAAATAGAACACGTTTATCGATATGATATAAACTAGTCAAATCAGTTGTTTTCTAAACAAAAAATTGTTAGCAATCTTGTTAACTTTGAGTTTCTTGCCGCCGCCTCCTTGGAGCCGCGAATGTCAGCTTGTCTTCAGCTGTCAAGAGGCAAGCATTTAGCGGCTTGGCATGGCGCAGCGTGGTGCCAAGCAAACTAACTTCTCATTATGCCCGTGCTTGTTTATCCCCCGTCCGGCTTTCATTATGTCCACGATGTTCAAAAAGCGTCCGGCCCCGAAATTCCAGGAGTGGATTAAACCCTAGGGTCAACGTACGATTTCCGGAGATGGTCAATATGAACAAAAAAAAAATGATTTAAATTACAGTTCAATCCTAACTAGAGATTTCTAATTACTAGTAAAATTATTATATTTCATGTTCTGTAACAAACGAACTAATTGTATGCATTGTGCGTATATTTATTTGATTGTATTAGTGTCTATTCTAACTGATTAACTTAAACAAATTATACTTAATAATTAGCTTAATTATCTATTCGTTTTTTAACAATAGAATATTTATGTGGGGCTATGAAACATAAATGTCACAAAACTTTTTTAGGCCCAAAGGTTGAGAAGTAGCTATTTTTGTAGAGACGCTCTAGTCCTACAATAAAAGATAAAATCAAAAATTCAGTGTCACTCTGATTACTGAGAATCAGAAGCCGTTAGATATTTTCTTACAATTTTTCTCTTATTATTATACAATAATCAGATATTTATTGGGAAAAATTTTTTGTTTTATGTAAACAAATTCTACTAATGTTTAATAATTTATTCGGGCGTCACCCTGTAAATTGAAAAACGTTTAGAGATAAGGCCAAATATGAAAAATATACACTTTCTTTGCATCAGTTTTCAAGGACTACCTTTTCATCAAGGCTTTAAAATTTTAATTACTAATTTTTGGGGGGTTAATTACTAATTTAAAATGTAAACTAATCAATTCTCAAGTTTATCAAAAACTGTGATGTTTTCTTTCCTATTGTCATCATCCTGGTTTGGTGTTTAATGCTATGGTAGTAATAATTTTACAACTCATCGTAAAGTCAAAATGAATATTTTACATTTTTATAACATACCTCACATTTGACATAATAATCAAAAAAAGAGATAAAGCAAATCGTTCCTATACTAAGAAAATCAAATCAAGATTACCTCTAAATTATGAACAAGCTGATTTTTCATAGAGTTTTGATCTATTTCCTTATTTTAAATGTTTATCTAAATCTTTTAGACTACATTATATATATATATATATATATATATAATATAAATTCTATGAAAAAATAAACTAACAAAAGTCTTGTCACTAATAAAAGAAACTAATTGAAAACATTAGTAAAAATACTTTTGTTGCGACTGCATAATCATTTGATTTCATGGTGACTTCACAGGGAATAACAAACCAAATAAAAATATATTGTGATGTATCGTTGGGTGGTCTACGAACATTTTAACATATGTCAGCGGTCTGATCGTCTCTCATGCTGGCCGTCAGTCTTGTTGAATACGTCTGTCAGGCGTATTTGGCCATCTTAAGTGGAATTCTTTAGAAGAACGATCGGAGAAAATCAAATTGCAAACAACTGAAATATACGCCTAGGAATCATATACAATAATAAATTGTTATTATTTATCACTTTGTACATTGATATGAATTATTTATCATAGTATGCAATTTAAGCAAAAAACTTGCATTAATTTTGCACCAACCCAATATAATCAGTTTTCATCAAGTGTGGTATATCTATATTTATATATTCAATGAGTTTTTCAACATACAATGATTCAATTTTCATAGGTGTATGCGATTTGGTACGCTCTTAGGGTGATTTGAGACGATGAGGTTTCTGTCTATCCAGTCCGAACGAGCTCCCTAAGTGGGGAGATATGCCGAGTTGGAAAGTCTCGGAAAAACGGTGGTGGTGGTCGGGGTACCCTGACACGTTGGGCAGACGAAGCGGAGAAAGCTGGGACGTCTTGCTTTCTAGAATGGATCACCGAGATCTGACCCTTTGACGCTATACGGGTAGTAACCCAGCGCACTAAAAGAACTTTAGTAGCATCGATAGCCGAAACGACAAAACACTTGCTTGACAAGGTGCTCTTAACGTGCTGTCTGGGAAATGGCAAATATCATACATAAATCTGTACATCTACAGTGCGTATGTATATATTTGTTTGTTTATATATGTAGTTGTTCGTTTGTGCATATAGCGTAAATTTTTGTGAATGAGGAAGTACTAGAGCCGGTGCCGGAAAATAATTTTCATTTTGGGTGCAACACATAACCACGAGTTTATTAAATTCATAAAAAATTTCGAAAAAACATATTGAATGCCACGTGCATGATTGAAAAAGTTTAATATTAAAGTAAACATGAAGATGTGCCATTAAGTCCTATAAAACATCAGAAATAATTGTTCTAAAGGTGGTAATAAACAGTGTTTGCAATCTTTACACAAAAAACTTTTTAATAAAGTGTCTACCATCTCTTCACGTTATATATTTCGTTAAGAATAAAGATAGAGTTTGTTTAAATGATACGGAATATTTTTTTCATATATTTTTATATGTCAGTTTTTTTAAATTCACTGATTCATTTTTCACATCTACCAGTTTAATTTATGTAATTGTGCGTTTTTTCACCATGAGGTTGTTGTTGCTTGTTAAATTTTTAAACATATGACAAGCGGAGTAGAAACTGACATACATATATCATTTGGGCCTAATTGTATCTTCCAAGACGTAGGTATTCGTAACACAGCCTCGTTTTACCTGAACCTAACTTTCTTACGTCTGTTCTTTCGGCCCAGCACTGATCAATAATTAAGTCAATTATTACATTAACGACTTACAAGGGAAAGTTTGGGGTTGGGATCCTTTTCTCTAGTTAAAGACTTTTTATATATGTTTGGACATAGAGGACTGTAAATTGATATATGTCACAGGATTGTTTATTTTTTGTATGGCATAATCAAAAGAATTTGAATTTCTGTAAATGCAGTTTTTCAGATGTTTTTTAGCGAACCCATAGATATTGTCGTTAGATATTATAACCTTATGTTTTACTATAATTACTAACACATTTTCAAAATTGGAAATTTGAAACCTTGTTTATCCTAAAAACCTTCTTGTGTAGCAAAATCAATGAAATTTACCCAAATTATTAAAATGATCAATGAATTATTAAAACTGAATTATTATAACAAAATCTCCCAGCTAAATTCTTGAGACGTCAAATTATAAATTAATTTAGAATGGTAGCAATTAATCGTAGAATTATTAATTATGTTATAATGTCAAGGTTTTTAAAAACTCAAGTTAGTAATTGCCCGAACAAAAATCTACAAATTTTGTTTAATCCGTTTGAATGACTTACATTATTTTTAAAACTAGTCTTACCCATCTGTTTAATTTAGTTAGTGATTTATAACTTTAAATAGATGTGGACATTCAAATAAATCTCAAGACGAAATAGTTTGAGTTGTACCAACAATTCAGGTTCTTAAAAAATAAGTAAAAATAATAAATTTGTCATATTGTATAGTTTTAATAAATTTGGTCTTCAACTTGCTTTTTAGGTTATTTTCTAGGATATTTATGGTGGTTTTATGTGTTTGTTTGTGAGAAAATTAAGTCGTCCTTTTATTTTATCGATTTTAGGAGTTTCTCTTTATAGCCACCACTGCTCAGTCTCTGTAAATATTACTATTATTTAAAAGCGTTTGTTATAATAATTAAAATTATATATTTTTCGTTCGATAAAATTTCCCAATTTCTTTTTTGTGAAACTAAAAATTGTTACAGCGCTTCTTCTCTGTCAATGCTACTGGGTGAAATCGTTCTTTATTAATGATATTAACGCTATTTTGTCTCAATTGATGTACAAAAGTTGATGGAACGTAAGAAACAATGTTTTGTTAAAACATGAAAAAAAATTTTGCATCATTTTCTCAAAATGCAAATATGAAAATATAATACAAACATTGTAACTCAAAAACGAATGTTATATTCAGATTGACTAACAAACAATTTTTTTTTATTATCATTGAGCATAATAATAAATTTATCTGTTTAATATTACATTGAATTTGTCGTTCTTTAATATAATCCAGAGATTTCATGTCGTCTGCAGGATGGTGAGCCCGTCATTTGCTCCTTACCAATCATTTTCACCATTATCATTGTTGTGACTGCGCGCTGTACTCTTTTTTTTTTATCTTTGTTTCGAAACCATTCAGATACATCACTGAAGATTGGAAGGTAAACGCGAAAGCACGTCTGGCTGACCGCCCAGCGATGAAAGGCTGACCAAACTGATCAGTATCGACGATTTGGCGATACAGAGATATCACATAAAAAAGAAGAAAATTAATTGGGGGGGAGATCGGTATTTCCATCAACCATGTTTTCTCAGATTAGCTAGTGAGTATATGCTACGTATAATCTATAAATCGGACATAGTTATACAATTCCTTTAATACCTAGACTGCATTTATTTTAAAACTCCACCATCAGAACTTGGATATTTCTTGATGATTTAAGTAAAATTAAATGCATGTGTCCATCTAATTTTATAGAAATTCACCTATATATTCTTCCAATTGCTGGCACTCCAGGACCGAAGCCGCGGCTCCTCTTCCATCACATGTTTCACAAGTGGTTGTGTTTCTTTTACCTATTCTACAGAGGTACTGTAAATGTAGTGGTTTCCTCTCTACCTGCTGATTGCGCAGAATGCTTTGCATTACCTTTTTAGCATACCAAGTACATATTATTCTTCTGCAGTGTTGGAAACAAGGAAAGATAGTGGTTGCCCACAATTACGAGATTTAGAATAGAGACAATAATTAGAAAATTGAGTAAAGAATTTTACCTTATATATTCTATGTTTGTTATTTTCAAATGTATAACTGTCTGTTTATATTAGACAGTTTATTTACCAGTATGTTAGTTCTTCTTTTCTAGATGAGGTTTTTAAATAACCACAATCCCCCGACTAGAACGTAGCCTGTAATTAAAAATCAACGGTTGCTCCAAAAACAACTGTCCCTTGAAATAGTCATCATTCCGTCTGTCTATCACCTCAACAAGGCTGAGAAACATATAAGCATACAAACGAGCCGAAACCTTTTTGGAGCTGAATAATTCATAAAGTGGATTAAGCCAGCGGTAATTACGGTTTGATGAAAGAGCAGTAACTTTATAAAGCGAATGGGCGGATAATTCGAGGGAGCAAAGCTCGTTTAGGATCGTTGCGTTGACTAGGGAGACCTATGAATATTATTTATTTTATTAAAAGGCTTTTTAATTTCCTTTTTTGTTCTAATCCAATTATCGAACCCCTTTATAATTGCACACCGGGTGGATTACAATCAGAACAAGTGTATCATAGCTAAAGAATGAAAAAGCTATTTTCGACTTCCTTACTAGACCAATAGCATTTTATAACTATCTCTCTGAAAATTTAAATTAATAAAACTTGAACGTACAACAGATAGTGAGATAAAGACAAAACAAAAGAAAAATATGTAATAGCCATTCTTAATTTGTTAGTACGCAGGAATGTTTTAAACAATACTTGCTTTGTTCTTTTCTGATAAATAAAAGAAGAGTAAAATATAAACAAAAATTAATAAAAATGCGTGGTGTTTTGAGACTGTTAGCCAATGATTCTTTGGAGATAGTGAGATACGGTCTGGTGAAACGTAGGTTTTGAAAAAACATTTTCTTTATCACTTTTCGCTATTTATTGAGATCATCTACAAGGCCTGATTTATGAACATTGTTTAAATTTTTCAAATACATGGTGTGTATGTGGTAAAACAAATTTGGCATGATAAAGAAAATATTTTTCTAAAACTTACGTCACACCAGACCGCATTTCACGACCTCCAATCATTATTAAAAATATTAAAAATTACAACTAACACCTGAAAACATATTGTAATAACCGTCTAACGTGCGCAAAAGTTCTTTTCACTCTTTAGAAGATATTCCTAACTCGCAGTTTGTTGTTGCTCAACGATCCGGATTTCAAGCATAAAAAGATTATCATCAGATTAAAAGAATTACAAACACGTCTCGAAATGAAATGTATGAGCGAACCTCTATATAAACAGGTGATTAAGCAATCATAAATTGATATTTATTACGTGTACGAATTAAAAATAAATTTCCGTAAAAAGAACAAGTCCAGCGTTGTAGGAGTAAAATTATTCAAACCTCTGGTCTTTCTGATTCGGACTAATAGAGTTATCCTGCTTATCATATCTCAAAAACGGCTTCGTTTCATTAAGATACAGTTGGCGTTTATTTCTATGGGACACTAAAATCCGTTCCGCCTTGGGATGCCACATGCGATTACTCTTCAGATTTTCTTTTTCTATTATTTTTTTCTCTTATTTTTATCATGTTTTCTCTTTTTGTTGGTGCTGTTAATGCATTAGCCTTGTTGGCCGTCGGATTTATAGTTGCAACGGTAGGAGAGGGTCAACAGGTTATCTACCGTTCAAGACTGACTGGCATGACGCGAAACATTTGTTACCCTAATAAAAAGACGACCGGGATTAATCTCATCCAGAGTTATTTAGTAACCGGTGGGTTTTCAAACGTGTCATAATGCAACGCATTCGGCTTCGGGTAAACTGGATTCCATTCAAAGGTCTACCATTGCGTAATGGAACGCTTGAGATTTATCACTTTGTGTTTAAAGTAATTCTGACCTTTCGAAACTAAATACCAATCCCAAACACATTATAAATAAAGAGTCTACTTTTTTTTACAACAATAAATTGAAATGGCGTAAAAAAAATTTGTCGAATTTAATCAACGAACAACTAAGTCATAAAGTGTTGTTAAGCAACTAAATGAATACAAATAATTAAAATTATATACTACCTTTCTCATTTCAAAAACAGATTTAAATAATAAAATGTTTCAAAATTGAATAGGTCCCTCATATCCTAACAAACCCATTTATACGATTTTCGTTTCATAAAGATAACGTTTCTACAAGTAAGACCTTTTAATAAGATAAATGCATCAATTTAGGCTAAATATTATATCACTTTCGTCGTTTCTATTCACCCTGTTTTACTTCTTTTTCCTATGTTAATCGGTAAAACGTATTTAGGAAATTTCGCATCTTTGGACTTGGCTTTCTGTGTTAATTTATTTACGACGTTGAGGTTGATCAATAATTTGGTCGTTATAGATTTTGATCTACCCACTTTTATGGTTTTGTTTTGTCATATTCTTTTGGCCCTGTCACAATTTTTAATGTTGGTTTTGTGTTGTTTTATTTAAGTTATAAATGATCAATATAAATTGGGTTCACTTTTATTACTTTTGAATATTTGGCGTTTTAGTCTGTATTAGGCGAATGAATGATCAAAAGCGAAAAACTACGTGTTTCTATCTCCAAGTAAAAATCTCACAATTTAAGAATAAGGGTTGACTGTACTCATGGTTTATACATGATTTGACACATCAAACTGAAGCACAAGAAACAAAGCTAACATATGACTAAATTGAATTGTTGTTGTTGTTGAATAAATAAGTTGTATGCAGGTAGATATCTTAAAAAGTTAGCTAATTAGTTAAGTCAGTTCCGGAAATGTCTCCAATACTATGACGCACCGGTAGAAAATATGAAAAATACGGTCACTAACGATGACATATATGAATACGAAAACAAACATGCGGAGAGAGAAAGTGTGTGTGTGTGTGTGTGTGAGAGAGAGAGAGAGAAAAAGAGAGAGAGGGGGGGATAGAGAGAAAAAGAGAGAGAGAGAGAGAGAGAAAAAAGTGGTGAGAGATCGTGCTAAAATGACTGTGTGAAAGAGCAAAGGGGAGTATGATTGAGCGATTTATTTATTGAATAGCTAAATGTAGTCCCAAATCTAGTAAAGTAACTACCTCTTACATCTTCATAAAAACGTGTGACTGGGGAGGAGTGAAAATAAAATGCAGAAAATGTCAATTTTTTTATAGGAACTACATAATTTTTAGCAGGTGGAATTTTGCGACAGCCCCTAAGTTGTTATGTCGGCTATTAAGCTAATTGTTCCATTACATTAAATGACACTTTAGAGAATCGAGGAGAAAAACCTATACATGTCCAGGATGGCGATGTTTCCTGCCGCAGGATATAAAACGACAGGTTGGCAATTACAACTGCGTTCTGAGAAAACGGCGAAGGACAGGTCACGGATCAACGTTGCGTCCGCCCAAAGTTATTATAAAATAACAGAAATCATTCGGAAATCTAAATAATTTGGTTATTATAAAATATAAATTTTAGTGGTTTCTTTTTTGACGAGAGGTAATTACTAATTATAGTTTTCCAGCTGAAGCATGAACAGTTTTTCGAATTTAATTGGTTTAAACAATTTAATTAATTTATTACCACATGAACACTAGACGACAATTTCGAGACCAATACGGCATTTTCATAATATATTTCAATAACACAATTTTATAAAAAAATCTTTCCCTTGTACCCGTATCAACGATGTATATTGCTAAGGGATAGTCCTTAAAAGTTCAATGAAATATTACCAGTTTTTATGCCAATCTATCGGTTTATTTTTAGCTGAAATCACGCGATGAGTGATTCATGAAAATGTTTTATCGCTGATCGTTTTAATGGCGTGTAAAGTCCGGCTCAACAAATCACAAGATGACAGTTGAAAAAGATCCAAAAAATGCATGCTATATCAACGGTTGTTGAAGGTATTTATTTACTAACTTCTTCTTAAGGGGTTTAAATACTGACTTCTTGATAGCCATTCATCTCCCGGTATCTGTGATGAGGGTAGTTTTAATGGGCGCATGGACGAGATCAAATTATAGGTGGCCCAGGTCGAATCCATCACCCTCTAGGGTTGTTAGACAATTATCAGAAACCCGAGTTAATTGCGTCAACAAAAAGGGCCAAAGATTCCTTCAGATTGGAAGGGGCGACTGTTGGTTTTATTTATTTTTTGCCCCTTTTTCTTCTCGTTTGACTTTCAGTGCTAACAAGGGCCTAATCGAGTATCAGATCTCTGGACGGCCCAGGTGAGCCCGGATCCATTTTACTTCTGAAGCCGATAATCCATTTGAATTATAGACAAAAACAACGACCGTTCAGATCTCTACCAAAGCGTCGATTGCAGTGTAAATCAATAATTGTTTTATTGCTCACATAATGCTGCGGATATATATAAGGTATGTCCATGGCTAAAAAAGTTTCAATAAAATTAGAAGTCGAACAATCACAAAGCTTATACTGCAATCTCTCCACAACGCTTAACTACTGATCAGATAAGGCCTTATTTATTGTTTAAAATCCATCGTCGTTCTGCGATCAACATCTCTGTTCTTCTCTCTTTAAAAAATAACTTATTTGCAAGCTGAAAAAGATATTTAATTTTATATTAACAACGCAAATAAACATTGAACACATTTTTACTGTACTTCCACCTTGCTTAATTTCATTTTTATTTTGAAGTTTCTTGTCGTTTTACAGCCGTTGTACTGAGCGGTAGCGTTCAAGACAGTTCGTATAAATTATACTATTTTACAGACACTTATGAGTCAGATTGGCATAAAAGTGGACTCAAGCTGAGCCACATGTTTTTGCGCACATCCAAAGACTTTGGAAACTAATACGAACGAAACAAACTCGCTATGAATTATGAAATATTAGTATTCATTAAAAATGCTTATTAACTTCACTTAGTGTATACATTATTTATTTCCGTACTATTTTCAGAGCGTGTATTTGGTATTCTCTCTGTCCTGCTAGTTCTCTCGTTCTCGCCTCTTCCTTTTTACAACACATTCCATAAGACACCTTTATAGTTCAAAACTGAGTAATTTCGTCAAAATTACAACAAAATTAACTCACGATCAGTACCTATCATTGTAAAAATATTCATCACATTAGAATTTAAATGAAACATTGGATATTTCTTGTTTTTACAAGAAAATATTACTGTTTTAGCATAGTAGCCAAGATTGTATATAATCTCTAATAATATAATAATATATATTATATAATGATTGCTCATAAACTTAATTAATATTTATTATTTCTGTGGCCGTTCAAAATTGAATGTGTTTGTTTGTTGATAGTTGTTTTACAAATAGTTTTAGCTTTATAACATTTTTTATATAAAATGCTATTCAAACTGACGCTGTTTTAACTCATCCTTCCCACAGCTCCAAATATGTACTTTCAGGTAAATTATTTTTTGACAAAATTTCAAAATTACCATTTTCATGGAGTTTGCAAAGGAATAAACTGATTTTTTCCCTTTGCTTTTTCCTTTGGAAAGTTTGCCATACGATTTTTTAAAAAGTATTACCTCCATTTTAGTAGGTTTTTCGCCCGTCTCCCGGACCTTAAAACTAAATGTTAATTGATTTAAGAAATTTGTAAATTAAATCCAAAATGTTGTTGATTCCTGCCAACAGCGTTTCAAAATTTATTGAGCCAAATATACTGCATTGTACAAATCATCTAATAATTCTTTCCTATGGTTATCATACAAGTCCTTCTAGTATGAGAAGACTGGGATTTGATGGACTATCGCACGTTGCGCAATCAGGGGAAGTGCTTAATCCAATTTTATGCTAACAACTCCCTCGGAGGCCATGGTTAGTTTTCATTCTGAAAGTAACATAATGAATTCGATTTGCCTGTCTCCTTTGGATAACTACAGTTTTGTTTTAAGCTCTGGGGATAAAGTTCAGTAGTACTCGCCATCTGTTGCTAAGCTGTATCCATTATCTCATGGATTGTAAAACAATTAGTTGATAAATGTATTTTATTTTACCGTCTATTTTAGGTATTTTCATGTTATGGGATACATCAGATACAGTAGCCTTCTTCGCCAATGCATCCACTGTTTCGTTAATTTTATTACGAATACCGGTAAACTGATGTTACAAAATAATATTGAAAACTGCAGTTCTCGTCAAGAACGTTTTGACAAGGAGGAAATCTCACAACTTATTGACAAGTTCAAGTTGCTTTTGCTCACTACATATTAAACACTAGGGGAGGAAATCGTTGCAATCCCATTGAAACGATGATTTTGTTCCCTGCTACTGTTTCATCATGTCGGGCCCTAGTTGACAAGGATTGTTTGAGATCAGGGCGGTGGCAACGTGTGGGACAGATCTTGCACAACAAAGGCATCAGCATGAATCGTGACTCTGGCAGAGCTCCTCCCCCCGGCAATGACAAGGAAAACCTCCGGCGCTTCTCGTGTCAACCCCTTGAATACCTCTGACGGCTGACGAGGAAATTCCCTTAATCAAGCAATGAGTGTGTACTTCAGCTACAGGTGGCTGTCATTTTCCGAAAGGAGCGACGCTCCATCCCTTATTCGATTTATATCCCTCTTTTAAAGCCCCATAACACTCGGAACAATACAATAGATACACTGTTATTACCTAGCTTTGTTTTCTATTCTACATCACCGATGTCGAACTACCGTAGTTCATCCATTTAAAATATTTATAAGACGATTTTATCTTGGTATGAATAAATGTTCTCCTTATGTTCATTATTAATAACATTTCTTTTTTATGTTCAAGAACACAAACCTTGGATAGCATAATTATAAATCAATAATGATTTTTACACATTTGTATATTTCTTAGTTAATGCGTATGGTTTTATACTTTCCATGCATATTCAACCAGTGTTCAAATAGAAATTGACAGGCTCATCTCTGACGATGGCGAGAAGCTGAAACTTGTCCGACCGACTAAAATATCAAGGATAAGCAGACAAATATGACCAGAAAAGACCGAAAGCTGGAGTAGTCGCTTCGTTGATCTCACAAAAATAAATCAACTAAGTTAGTATGTTTTTTCTTGAGAAAATGAGCAGTTTAAAAACATTTTATTATTTAAGTATAACATACATTTTTATTGCATTTTTATGACTGCATTGTAATAAGATTGCACTGCAGATTGCAGGTAAATTGTTATTTACGTAAATCATTCTACTTAATTATAATGTTTTTCTTTCCACGGATTTACTTAAAGTAAAAGAGACTTCATTATTTTATCACTTGTGCGACGGCAACGAAGTGTTAAGATTGTCCATAATGATAAAAGTATCCGTTGATCACCAGTTAGATTGTCGTTTCAGGAAGATGTTGACGTCGTTGTAATGCGTTTCTTTTTTAATGTTCTATTCAGTTCAGGAAACACACCGTTGGTGTTGGACCACCCCCTCCGATAATGATGGGACCGTGGCTTGTAGCTCATTAAATGATTATGATGAAGGAGGTGTTAAAGAGATTGTCATCTGGGGCGGGTGCAATTGTATGTGTACAATTGTGGAGGTGGCACCATTAATTACCGTCTACGTGGGTGGCGGGAGACAATCTGTGGGGATCTCGGCTCAGAAGCTTATTGCGAGACCATCAGGCGAGCCAGGACCCCATGGGAAATTAATCTACTGGTTCAAAGGATGAAATAATTTATCAAATTCACCACAACTATTAGCTAGTCCACTGGCTTGTTATTATGCGAACGGTCTAATTTTCAGTTTTCTTTAAATAAATAGTCCGTGTGTTTAAACTACACGGATCGAATAGTATTAGGAGTATTATGGCTTCTTGATGCTATTATTATTTAAGTTCAAATCTTGTAAAATAAATATACGTACAAAGCATTAAAATATGTATATATACATACAAGGTAAAACTTTATTAGTTTAATATATCGTAATGCATTAATATGTTTCTCTAAATTACAATTAAATTGGACTGGTAGATCTAAGATTTTATAAACTAAGATCACAAGGTAGTCTATATAAAACCTGACAATATATTTATTATTTGTGTTAACTTGGTTCGAAATCTACAAGGTACAACTGAATGAGAAAAAAATTATATACCTAGAATCTTTACTAATTAAATTAATGGATCAACTCATATTGATATAGTCACTCATTGCTCGTACTGAGGAAGAATCCCTCAATCACCAATGTTAACAATGGAATTAAAGTTAGCTCTGGAAAAATGGTCGGAGGTAAACGTATCGCATACGAAAGTGAGAAAAATTGATTTCGACCAAAATTGTGATCAAACAAACAGAAATACATCCTAAAATGCAAAAACAAATGTTTGCACCTCAATTTTAAAGCAAACAAAGCTCTCAAGTTCGAAAGCTATCTACTGCGTTTATTGGAGGTAAATAAATGTAACGATGAACCAAGTTCATGATGCATAAAGTTTGTCGAAATGATTGGATAAAATAGGTTTTATTAAATCTTAATCAAAGTCGTACATTTTAATTTTTTTGATTATTTTCTTTGTGAGATTTTGCCGGAGTTTCCAGAGTCAAAATAAATCACAGCTCAAAAATCGTCATTTTTATGTACAAATGACTGATTAATAACGGTAAACGTTGTAGTTTATTCAAAATGGGAATCAAATTGCACCTTGCAGAAATATTCCGTAAACGAGGCCCAAGGGAATATAAATATTTTAACGATTTAACATTATCAACCGACGGGCAGCCCTACAATTGGAATAGCAACTTCTAGGAAATACCTAGGCCATTGCAGACCATGAGACGAAATACTGAGGATACATCCCTATCTGGTTTGTAGATAGTTAAAGAGTTGTCATAGACCATGAGGAACACGAGGGTTAGAAAACCCAGTGACTCTCAATTCGAACCTGACATATGTACAATTTTTTCTGTAAACACCGCAAGTGATATCAGTAAATTTATCCCAATAATTCCACGATCACGATGATGCGGGCTCACAATAAAACACAGAAATGACTAGAGATAAGTCGGAGCCAGGTTGACGATCAATACTTTCCATTCGTTTAACAAATGTGCCTCCTACTCATTAGGTTTGTAAATACAGTGAGTAAAAATATTTAACTCCTGTTTTACTGGATTGTCATCATATCCTTTGGTGAGAATTTCTTAGCAACATGACTTATAACAGGATAAATGATCATATCATTTCTAATAGTGTGTTTTTAATCAGTTATCTTTTTTTATTATAATAAATTTATTTAAAGCTTGCTAGTAAAGTTATATACTTTAGGTTATCAGATTTCTATCCATTTTACTACCATCGTCATCTTTTTTGGTCTAATTATGCGATAAATTGTCGAAATTCTAATAAAATCAAGTTAACAAGTTGGAATCACAACAATTTTCTTTTTTCATAAAGTGATATTGTTATGAGAATGTTCGTATTTCCGATGCAATCCTTTTTGTTCGAACGATTATTTGACGTTCCCGTCACACAGTCTGTTGTAGAAGTCTCTTGTTTCCATCAGGTGAAATTTGACAGTGGCCTCATTTTTTAGAACTCGACAGTTCTGGAATTATTTTTTCAACGGGTCCTGATTTATTTCTTAAATTATCCACTTTCTCAATATATTATTTTCACAAGGCTCTGATACATATTTTACACAAGATAAATGAATTCCTCGTACAGAGTGGGGTGGGGGTAAAATTTAATAAATGAGTCGTAAAAAAAGAGATTGAGATCGATGCGTCTGGGTATACGTACTTCATTGCTATTCATAGCCTCACCTCCGAGAAAGTGCCGTTACAAATACGATTCCTTCCCGGTCATATTGGGAACCGTGTTCTTTGAAAACTAATGGAGGCCGTTTTTTAAAAACACTTAATACTATGATAGGAGTGGAAAAATGATTTTCCGCTTTTAATCAGCCTTACTACCTGTGGTATCGCTTAATTTTCAATATTAATGAAACCACTTTCTTACGGTAATCACACAGACCCTACATTGAAGTTGGCGAGAAGAGCTGAAGCCTGCCAGACCAAAAAGCGAGGTCAAATACTGCGTATGTCGGGCCACAACCAGTATTACCCCACTCTTTAAGCACAGCGAAAGAGAGTATAAGTTGCTGGGGAATGAAACAATTCCTCAAAGAATGGAATACGTCCCCCAGATGCAGGCAATCGAAGGAGTTTCTCAACGAAATCAAACCTAAGGAAGCGAAATGGTTACTCTCCCGGAACCTCTAGGACTCTAGGAGGGGAATTAGGATGCTGATAGGTACCCTAACGGGCCATTGCCCCTGGAGAAGACACCTCTTCATAATGGACACCCTACCAGACCCCTTCTGCCGCTTCTGCGAAACAAAAGAAGAAACGTCTCGACACTACCTAGCTTAATGCGATAGGTAAGGCTGAGAAAGATTCGACACTTTCGAAGGAGAGGACGTAAATAAAACACTCCCCAGGATAAAATGGTCCACAATCTTGGGGTTTGTAAATAAGTCCAAAAGGTTTAAACACGACTCGTGAGCAGACCAGGTCCCGGAACTTTACGGGCCTACCCAGGCTTAATATATATATATATATATAT